>JAGFMF010012293.1:656028-782397 GCA_019455555.1 Galemys pyrenaicus
CTGTGGGCCTGGTGCACCCACCTCTCTGCAGGTGTGTGTCCGTGGGCCTGGTGCACCCACCTGTCTGCAGGTGTGTGTCCGTGGGCCTGCTGTGCCCACTTGTCTGCAGGTGTATGTCTGTGGGCCTGGTGTGCCCACCTGTCCATAGGCGTGTGTTCGTAGGCTGCCACGCCCACCTTGCCTTGTGCAGAATCCTGTTCATGTGGCTTAATTCTAGAACAGCCTTTTTGGAACTTCATTCTGGCTAGAAGGAGGTGTTAATCGACCCAAACCAGCCCCTTTCACACCTATTTTCAAGCCGCACGTGGCTGGCCAGTGCTTGGAGTAGAACGAGGGACTGCTTGTCTCTCCTCACAGGAGCCTGCCCTCACTCGCCTTGGCCTCACACTTATCGCCTGAGCTTAGACGTCCAGGCACTAAGGGCTGCTCTCGTCCCCTCCTCCGTGAAGCCCCCTTGCAGCTCCCAGTAGTGTTTCCTCCTGCGCCCGACGGGCTCTGCAGAGCCGTGGTCCCGGCAGAGGTGGAGACGCCGCCCCTCCAGGCCGGCAGTCAGAAAGCACGTGGGGTGTGAAGAGCAGGCCCCGCGTTCTGGCTGCCCAGAGCCCAGTGGTGGTGGGCAACCGCCAGCCCCACCAGGGGAGCTGTCACTGTCACTCGGCGTCCCGCCTCTGCCTGTCGGCCCAGCCCGCTGGCGCTCTGCTGGCCTTGGAGTTCTCACCCGTTCTTGGACTCGCTTCTCTGGCTTCCCCGTACCGCTTGACCTGGTGTCCTCGAACCTGTCCGCGTCCCCCGCGGTGTACACGCTGCTGCAGGGGTGCGGTGGGAAGAGCAGCGTCACTCGCTTGTAGGGGTGTCTCCCACCCCGACTGAGAATTCCTGGGGGATGACATCTCCGTTATTTTTGCACCATGGACTCTGCGTGGTGCGCGGCACTGTGCTGGCTGCAGACCGGAGCGGTGGCCGGGGCTGCCCATGTCTCGTGTCTCCGTGGAGCACGGCCAGCGCCCAGATGTGTGTCACCAGAAAGCTGCCACTCACGCACTGCCAGCCACTACTGTCCTCATTCTGTTTTCTGGAGCAATTAATTAGCATCCATGATTCATAAATTCAAAGCATACAGAATTGTCCTAATTCATCACTCCAGACCGTGGTTGGGTATCTTGGAATTCCCACAGAGACCCAGAATGTTTAGCTTGGGACATTCAGAATGTCCTAAACCGAAGCTGTCATCACCGCCAGCCCCCACGCGCCCCACTCCATGCAAATGCGCCATCTGAGCGGCGTGTCGTAACCAGACATCTGAGTGAGAAACCTGGAAATCAAGCCCATCTCTTCGCCCCCCACATCCTGCGATGGCCGAGCCCTGTCAAGTCTGCGTCTTGATCAAGCCGGGGTGCCTGTGGCCTCGCTCGTGCTGGTTTGTCCTCCGGCCCCTCGCACGGGCCTGGCGTCTGTCATCAGACGCGTCTCGTTGTCCCTGCTCTGCATTTTGTTTCCAGACACTTGCTCTTGTCTTTCTAAAATTCAAATCTGAATGATTTGAAACCTCGGGACAAAGCTGCTCTCTGGAGATCTGGCCTTTCCCTTCATTCCGTCCACATTTTTCTGTCTCTCCATAAGAACATCGGAAGATTCTTTGCAAATGTTTGATGGACATTTTAAAAATCACCTTTGTGGTTGACTTGCTACATCCTGTCTTTACTTACTCTCTCTGTGTCGCATTTATAACTGAAAGGGAAGGGTGGACGAAAGAGAAGCGTGGACTTCTCAGGGCCGCGCACACTGTACAGCCATCGGCGCCCTTCTGAGCTGTTGGGGCTCTAAGTTTTCAGGGCAGATTTTGGCCTTCCCCATACCATTTGAAATGTGGAGGTGAGCCCCGACATGGGTGCCACACACCTGGCTGGGGGGCGTCCCCCACCCCCCTCCCGACCATGCTGTTGTCACCCTCTCCGTGTGGGGTGGCGCTGTCCGAGGTGGCACCTCGCACCAAGCCTGCTCGTGGACACATTGTCTCAGGAATTCACAGCCGCTGCACTGGCGCTGGCCTGAGAGGGAGACGCTCAGCTGGAGTAGCGCGTCTGCGGTGCCTCGGACACGTACGCGCCCGGCTGTTAGGTCTGTCCTTCGGGCACCCCCGCACCTTGAGGCTTTGCAGGGTTTCTTTCCCGCCTCGCTGAACAAAAGTGGAAGGAGGCAGGGACGGCTGGAGCAGCAGCGTGTCAGAGGTGTTCGCTCTTTCGTCGTGTCGGCTCGTGCCGGCGGGTGACGTGCTCGTGGCTGCAGCGGAATGAGCGTCCGGCCAGGCCCATGGCCGTCGCGGGGACTGGCCGTCTGCTCCATCAGAGCAGCTGGGGCTGTGCAGCACACACGGGTGGGCCCTCCGGGGTCCACCCTGCGGAGCTGACCTCACGCCCTCACTGCTGCTCCAGCACTGACCGGGAAGCGCGGTGCAGATAACGCAGGATCGGACAATGTCGCCGCAGGCGCCCGCGCTCCGAGCAGAGGGACGGCGGGCACAGAGGACGTCCTCACGGAAACACGAGGAGACAGGCCCTTGCTCGTCGTGTCCTTGGAGGGGGGAGACCGCTGTTCCTGGGGGTTCATTTCAAATCAGACCTCCGGGGCGGCGGCGTGCTCACGGGCCCCTGCGCCTCCCGCGTGGGCCGGTGCGGGCACGGCCGAGCTCCCGCGTCCAGTGCAGGCCCCGCGAGCGCGTGTCCCTGTCCCGCTGCCCGGGGCCCCACGCGTGTCAGTGGCCGAAAGCACCCGGCGGCAGCCGAGGCTGAGGTGCCCCCCGGCGAGGGGCCGACGCTGGAGGACACAGCTGAGGCTGAGCGCGCCCCCGTCCGCATCGGGGTGGGCAGAGGCACAGCTGGAAACTGGCGAGGTTGGTTCAGAGGCGGCAAGAGGGACTGCACTGGCCTCCAGGCCGTCGAGGCAGCCTATCCAAGAGAAAGCCTGTCCTGGCGCGTGGTGAGTGAGTCCGGTCCCGGCACGCGGGGTCCGAGAGCGCTGCCCAGCCTGCCCCGGGGCCGCCGTGAAGGAACCACGGCGACTCTCCCCTGGGCCGCTGGCGTGTGCTGAACACGTGTCTCCAAGTGGTGGCTGTTAGGAGAGAAATCAATAGACAGCTGAGTGTGTAAGTATAGACAGGGCCCGTTAGACGATTTTAACTGGGAGAAGCGGGAGCTCAGCAGGAGGGCGGGAGGAAGTGCCTTGGAAGGGTGCTCCCTGGGGCTGGGGCCTGGGAGGTTTTTTTTTTTTTTTTTTAAAGATTTATTTATGCATACAGATTTATTATGCATACAAGCACTGGGGTACAGGCCAGAGGTGTAGGGGGTGAGAGAATCCACCAGAGTAGGGGACAGAACAGGCAGATCCACCGAAACACACTGCTGAGGGGAGCAGCGGGTGAGGCTGGAGAGGTCTGCTGCACCATGTGGGTCACCACCCCAGCCGGCAGCGGGGATCGAACTCGTGCTGCAGTGGCTGTAGTTTGCTTTACAGTGCGTTGCTTAACCCACTGCGCCACCAGGGAGGGCCCCTGGGAGGTTTTTTTAAGCACAATTCTAAACAGAGGACAAGAAGCAGAGACTTTTTTCTCAAGACTTTATTTATTCATGCACACGAGAGCTGGGGTGCAGGTCAGAGGCACAGGGTGAGGAATCCCCAGGGACAGCGCGGGGAGCAGAACAGGCAGATGGACTGAGACACTGCTGAGGGGGCAGCGGGAGGCAGGAGAGTCTGCTGCGCCTGCGGGTCCCTCCCTGGCCGCGGTGGAGCTTGTGCTGCAGTGGCCGCGGAAGCCCCTCAGTGCGCACTCAGCCCCTGCGCTCCCGGGGAGGCCCCAAGAAACACAAATGAACGTCTGCTTTGGAGCGTCCGCACAGAAGGGTGTTCGCCCTGATCAGTGGCTGGGGGAGTGGCCCTGGCCAGTGTCCGAGCTCTTGCAGGCTTGCGTCCTTGTGAGGGACGCAAAGGGCATGAGCGCATGGGGCGCCCACGCCGGTACCCCGGTTCAGTGAACAGCACGGCACGCCCTCCTGAGCCCGGCTGACACCTGTTTGCTCGCGGGGCCTGTCCCTCCTGGCTCAGAGCCTCCCCGCCTTGCCCGCACTCCCCAGCCGCCTGAGAGCCACGCCAGACAGCACGAGACAGACCTCCTTTCTCCCTGCAGTTTCGATGCCTCCTTTGGGAGCGCCCTCAGCGGGCTGCCTGCACCCCGCTTCAGAGGGGGCCGGGAGCAGTTTGCACGGACGGGCAGCCATGCTGCTCTCATACATGAGCCTGGCTCACTCAGAAACGGGAGTCGGGAACTGCGGCCACGGAGGCGTGAGTGTGGACGCGGTGGGCACAGGCGTCAGGCGGTGGGTGACAGGCGCCGTGTGCTGCAGTGGCTGGAGGCGGCGGGGGCCGCAGGGGTGTCGGGCGCGCCGCTTAGGAGCAGCATGCACGTGCGCCACAGAGCTGGCGTCTCAGAGCCGATCTGCGCCAGCCAGACGCCTGGCTGAGTCGGGCTGACACTCGGCTTTGGAGGAGATGCCCTTTAGGGCGAGTCTGAGGGTGCCTTGCTGTGTTAGAGAAGCAGGGACTGGAGCCTGTAAGTTATAGTGAGCGAGACGGAAGCAGACACAGGAAAGGCCTCTATTTTAGGGCTGTAAAGGACTCCGCAGGGCTCCCGGGTCTGTGGCGCGGCTCCTCCGTCGGTGGGCGCCGCCATGAGCCCCCACCGCCGGCTGTCTTGAGGGGGACGCGGGTGGCTTACTCGCCTTCTGAGACGCGCCGTGAGCAACCCTCCCACCCCCGAGAAACAGCCTCAGGGCCCAGGCGTGTGCTCTGGGACAGCTACCCACGTGGCCCCGGGGAGCTGCACACGGCCACCCCGCGCCCAGCGCCCACGCCTGCTTCCAGCGCACCCCCCGCGCTGCCGTCCAGCGCACCTCCCCCACCGCCGTGCTGCTGTCCAGCCACTGCACTGTCCAGGATCCGCCCACGGGGTCTGCCCAAGGGGAGACGGCGACTTTGAACAAGCTTCTTGTTTCCATCTCTTGTTTCCATCCTGCTGAGATGATTGTCTCAGGGAGACTCTCCCGGCTGCGGTGCAGCGAGGACCCTGACCAGGGCGCTCACGCCGCTGTCCTGCAGTCTGGGGCAGTCCAGAGCGCCCGGGTGCTGGTGTCACTGCTGTGACGATCATAAAGCGACGCCATGGTGTATGAGCCCAGACGCGTAGCCAGCTGGTGCGGGCAAGCTGACCACAGCCGGGAGTCACGTCGTACCCAGATGCAGCATCGGCACCTCTGGGGCCGTCGCCCTCACGGCTGTGGCCGCTCCCAAGTAGCCGGCGAAAGCGCCAGCAACGGCCTTGCTCTGCGGTCTCCTTCTGCCACCGTTTCTACGCGAGTCTGAGTTTCTTTTTTTTTTTTTTTTATGCACACAAGAGCAGGGGCACAGGCCAGAGGCACGGGAGGTGAGAGGAGTCCCCAGAGAGAGAGCGGGGAGCGGAACAGGCAGACTGACTGAAACACACTGCTGAGGGGGCAGCGGGAGGCGAGAGGGTCTGCTGCGCCCTGTGGGTCCCTCGCTGGCGGGGACCGCGCTCGGGCTGCTGTGCTGCGGAGGCTTCACAGTGCGGCGCTCGCTGGGCCACCCGGGAGGCCCGAGTCTGAGCTTCTTAGAAGCTGGCAAGTGTCCTCCGTCTGTCTTCGACGGCCGCAGAGGCTGGGGTCTGGGCCGCTCCCACGGGCACCTTGGGTGACTGTGCAGCCCTTCTCCTGAGTGCGCTGTCCTCACGCTGACGCTGTTGGGTGCCCAGCCTCAGAATCACCGTCCAGGCTTCGCCGGCTGCGTGACCAGTGGCCAGCCCGCGCTGTTGTGAGAAGCTGCGAGGGTGGCGTTGTGACCGAGTTAGAACGCGGCCTGGCCTACTTTAGAGGAGAAACACTCGCTTTTTGCTTTTCTCCCAGATGACCTATTTTTGTTAATGGGTATCGAGCTTTTTACTTCTCGTTTCTGTATGTTTCTGTTTTAACGGCTCATAATGAGTGTCCACAGTGAGCTGAGGTGATTAAGCTGTTTAATATTTTACGGCCCCAAGCTTAAGTATAACTCACAGCGCCACGGCTGGCGTACGTACACAGCGCTGCACGTCACTGCACTTGTGCGTGTAAAGTGGTGAAGTGCCGGAGTGAAGGATGTGCGCTTGCAGTCGTTAGTAAATGACATTTTTGTGTACTTAATAGCAATTAGGATAAGGTAAGTTTTGGGTGAAACTTGTTAGTTTTGATCATTGCACTGTTCGTACATTTTTTTAAGGGTTTAGGGGCGAGAGGCTGGAGATGGGGCCGTTTCTCGTGTGGGGTCACCTGCAGCAGCACCTCTGTGGGCTGCCCCTGTGACCACTGGCCTGTTTCTCTGAAGCTCAGCCCTGAAGCACCCCCTCCTTCAGCCCTCAGGGTGGGGCGTCAGGGCGGGTGGGGGCTCTGTGCCCGCACAGCTTGCTGTTTGCAGTAGAAACCCACACGCTCGAGCGAAGCGCCTTCACAAGACGTTGGTTTGTAGGTTCGGGAATATTCTGAATGTCAGGTGGTTGCGCTTCAAGACCAGAGCGAGGACCCTGCTTGCTGGGGGCGCGGCCGCCTCTGGCGTTCTCTGTACTGACTCTGACCCTGTCTCCTCCGCAGGTGGCGAGAGAGCCTGTGGCGTGCACGAGCTGATCTGCATCCGGAGAGGTGAGCGGCTGCAGGAGGCCGGCCGGGCCGCCGTCCTGGGGTCTCGGCCATGGCGCCGAGCGCCCTGCAGGGGCTGCTTGTTGGGCGGGTTGAGGGCTGTCGCTGGCTCGGCGTCCGGTCAGCTGGGCACCAGGCTGGGGAGTGCCACGTGGAGGGTCGTCCTGCCCCTTTCTGGAGGGACTTCCCACAGACCTCCTTGCGTCTGGTAGAGGTCGGAACCGGTGCAGCGGCCACAGGGCCTTTGCACTGACAGCGCTTTCCGCCAGGGAGCGGGCACCCTCAGAGGCGGGGGCCGCAGTCGGGAGGGTCTTGGGAGCCCAGATGGTGGGCTGTGAGGGAAGGGGCACCGTGGGGCACAGGGCCAGAAACCCTGCTGGCTCAGCTCTGCCCCGAGCTGCAGGGCCAGCGAATCTTGCTTTTCTCCCGAGAGCCACGTGGGGCCAGCTGGGCTCTCCCTCTTGGATGCCCCTGCCTGGGCTTCCTGGTACCTGTCACCGAGTCGCCAGCAGGTCCTGCCCCGGCTCCTGGCCTGGCGGGTCAACCCTTTCACTCCTCCTTGGGCGTTCGCGTGGGGGTGGTTGGTGGGGTCACCCCGCTCCCGGCCGCCTTCTGTAGCGAGTGGGGTTTCTGCCTCTCTCTGGGCCACAGAGGGGAAAGCTGGCGTCACTTCCTGAAGTCTCGAACAGCGCTGGGCTTTGTCGGGGCTTCTCTGACTCGGGAGTGGGCCCTTCCCGTGGCTCTGCCATGCGGTGCTAAGGCAGCGTCGCTGCGGACGCTTCGGCTTGTGGTGACTTTCTGTCCCACTAAAACTTCTTAAAACCCAGAACGTGTTTGGCTGGACAGCAGAAGACAGTGGACAGACGTGTCGGGTCAGAAGACAGGAGCAGAGGCGGCGGGAGTGAAGCCTGAACGGCACGGGGCCGGGGCCGGGGTCGGGCCGCTGCTGCCCTGCCGGTCACCCTGGGCCTCAGAGCAGCCTCGCCCGTCGACTGTCCTTCCATGTCCTTTGTTTCCGACGGGCTGGGCAGGAGACGCTTCCTGCACCCACAGGGCAGGCCTGTCGGACTCCTCTCTGCTCCCGCCGCCGCGGCCGCGTCCCGGCCTGAGGGGCCCGTGTCCAGGACGAGGTCTTCACAGCGGGCCACATCTGGACAGCGTCTGCATCGCACAGAGCAGAGGGGACGGCCGGAGGAGACGGGCCGGTGGTCGTCAGAGCCCTGGCCTGGGCGTCCTGCCGTCAGCCCGTGATGCCCGGCCCCTCTCCCTGCTGAGCCGGACCGTGCTTGGTCTGGGCTGCTGCACCCGCCCTCCGCCGGCTTCCCCAGCTGCTGTTTGAGGGGCAGCCCGGAGAGCGGCCCGGCTCAGCGCCGTCCGGCCACCTGCTCGCGTCGAGCTGGTCCCAAGGCGTCCCCCAGGACGTCCGCCGGGCTGCGGCCCGCTGTCCTCCAGGCGCAAGGTCCTAGCTGCTGCGTTGGGTGTCGCCCTCCCTTCCTCCCTTCCATGCGAGGGCGGTTCTCCCGCTCCGCCCACCCTGTCCACCGAGGCTCTTGCCTCCCGGCGCTCCGCCACATGTGCTGGGCCCTGCCCGCGCTCACCGCACGGCTGCCGCCCTCCCACTGGCTCCCGTGCCTCGCGCCCGGCCGCAGCGGGGCCCTCGGGCACAAGTCGGTCCTGGCGTGGCGCCGGTGGAGCTCTGTGCCAACCCTGCGTCGGCTGGCCGGTCGCCTCGGCCTGGTGAGCCTGGCCCGGCTCAGCCTCGTGCGCCTGCGCGGCAGACACAGTCCTGCTCTCGGTGCTGCCAGGAGGGGGGCGGAGGGAGCACTGAGTGGCCACGATGCCATCTGAATCCGGAGCTGTCCGGCGTCCCTGGAGGACGCGGTTGGTCTGTGGCCCGGCCCCACGTGCAGGCACTGCCCCGGGCCCCCCTCCCCCTCCACGGCGGCCAGTCAGCGCCTCCGCCTGCGGGTGCCCTGCACCCAGTGTGCCCCTGCACCCCCCGTGCGGGGCCACCCTGCTGGGCGTGGCCACACTTCTCCCCAGGTGACCCCTCTGCCTGCATCTGCCGAGGGTCGGGCTCTCCCAGAGCTCTCGGGACCACGTCTGGTGTTCGGGGTGCTGGCGAGTTTGGGGCAGCCACCCAGGCCCCGCCAGCTGCTCTCCCTGTGAAGCGCCAGCTCAGCCTCCCGGGCGGCTGGCTGGACAAGGGTTCCTGAACTGCAGCCGCTGCTCCCCTGCTTCTCGCACTGCAGGGGAGCCGCCCCCTCAGCCCTCTGCTTGGGGTCCCAGCCCCTGTTCTGGCTCCCACTGCCTGGAGCCTCGCTCTCCCCCTCCCCCGTGTCCTCCCAGCTCTGCCTGCAGCCCTGGAGGCGTTGCCCCCCCACCCCAGGCTGCTGTGACTCTGGTGGTCCCAGCAGGGACCCCTCTCCGGCTGGCCCCCTGCCTCCCGGCCAACACGCACCCCAGCACGCACCTGAGGTGCTGAGGGGAGGGTGGGGCTGTGTGAGCGCCATGGGCGGGCGGTCGTGGGTGGGCTGGGCCTGAGCCTCAGCACTGGGCAGTTCTGAGTGGCTGGGAGGCCTTTCCAGAAAGGAAAATCCAGCAAGCCCTGAGGCCTGCTATCCAGGGAAGGGCAGCAGGCGCCCCGAGGGAAGGCCCCATGTGGCTGCAGGGGAGTGAGGCCCTGGGCTGGGCCGGGGCGGGCCAAGGTCTCCAGTTAGGGCCCCCCCTTTGATCCTGCAAAGCTTTCGGACGTGCCCAGAGAGGGAGCGCCCCAGCCGCGTGACCACCCCGCTCAGCCTCTGTGTCCTCTGCCGGGCTTGCACCCACTGTGCCGGGAGGGCCGTCTGCTTTGCTGCCACCTGACCCCGGGCCGCCGGTCCGGGCTCTTCTCTGCCCCAGCTCCTGTGTCGCCTTCAGCCCGGAGGGCCACTCCGGCAGCAGGCGGCCTCGTGTCCTCGCTGCCCCTGTCCTCCTGTGGACAACGTGTGCTCAGCCAGCTTCCTGCCGTGCAGACGGCGCTTCAAAGCCAACGGTGAAAGCGCCCGCGCGGCCGAGCCGTCACCCCCGGGAAGGGCTATTTTCGGGTTTCTGGAAAGCGGGGCTGCTGAGTCAGCGCCTTACGCAATTGTGCCACATTCCCAGGCCCCACCTGCGGTGCGAGCCGCCCACTCTGGGCCGCCGGGCGGGCCGCAGGACAGGACGAGCTCAGCCGCCTCGCCCTGTGCAGGAGCGTGCTTCCGCCTGTGGCCGCCTCTCCCGCCCCCATGGCGCTGGGCCTCCAGGCCTGACTTGCTGCAAGCAGGACCCCGATCTGTGGGAATTTGAGTCAGATGCAGCACGTGGGGGGCGGCAGGGGGCGTCTGTGGCCCCGCCTGCGCTCGAGACTGCACGGGCTGCCCTCCGCGGGGGAGCGGAGACCCGAGGGCGCGCTGGCCTGTCCGCTGCTACCGTGGCCTCGCTGGAGTGGCCGCGTGGCCCTTCTGGCCAGCGGGGACCGCCAGTGCAAAGGGCAGCTGGAGCCCGCGGGAGCCCGCTGGGGGCCGCCGGAGCTCCTGGGCCTCCTGCTCTCGGGCCCTCTGCGTCCGGCGGGCCGCGGGCGGCAGCGTTTCTCGTGGGATTTCTCAAGCGGGCTTCTCTGGTTTCGTCGTGCCCGCTCCCTCCCAAGGCAGGTACTCCTGGCGCGGGGGCCGCAGGGTTGGGCTGCGAGGGGCGCCGGGGCGTGGGGCGCCGGGGGGCCTGAGCTGCAGCGGTTGGGTGGTGTTGGGGGGCTGGGGGTGCCCGCGGGGTCTGCGCGTCCCCGCCGGCGTCTGCATGCTCGTGTCTGTTGGACACGTGGGGCACGGCGAGCGCCAGGCCCATGTCAGGCCTGGGTCCTCGCGTGGGTCTGGCGGCTCCCGGCTCTTCCGTGCATCGGGTCTGGGCTGTGGGAGCAGCACACGTAGAACGTTCTCCAGGCGGTTGGTACTGCGAGACCCCGAGCGCAGTGGGCGTGAGCGTGGGTGTGTCCGGACATCAGGCTGCTGCCCGCGAGTGATGCCCGCGACCAGAGGCGACTGGGGCCTGGCACAGGTCGTGGCTTTGGACAGGGACTGGCGAGGGAGTGAGGCCCAGGGGCGCCGATGGGGAGCGGCTGGGGAGCGGGGAGCTGGCGTCTCACTCAAGGAGACAGAGGGAGAGCGGCGGGCGGTGTGTGGACCCCCAGGAGAGCGGGCTGGGGCCTGGACCCTGCAGGCACCGCGGGGTCAGAGAGTGGCGGCTTGTGGGACGGAGAGGAAGCTGCGGGGCCTGGGAGCTGGCTGGAGAAGCCCGGTGGGCGTGCAGGTGTGGCGCTGCTGGTGGATGGGGGTAGGGCTCAGCCGGCAGCACCCCGGGAGCGCGGCGGGGCCTCTATGCGGAGATGCTGAGGTGTAGACTCGGCCCAGGCCTGGTGGGCGTTCACGGCTGCGCAGTTAATGTGCAGAGACAGCGAGTGGCCGCCCGGCTCAGCCCGGCTCTGCCGGGACGACCCTTCGCGTTGCAAAGATGCGACGGAGCTTCCTGCAGGAGTGGAGCGAGGTTTCCAGTCGGCTTGCACGAGCTGCTCTGGCAGGCCCGGGCCGGGCAGCAGCCCACACGTCAGCGAGGGCCACGGCGGGGCGCAGCTGGAGGCACGGGTCTGGGCAGCGGGGGCTCTGTGGCGCGTGCCTGGACCACCTCTCCCCTGACACTGGGCAGGCCGCCGGCCCCGCAGCCCCAGGCCTCCCGCTCCCGGCCGCTCGCGTCCGTCTGGTTCTCGATGGGGCTCCTCTGCGCTTGCCTGGTCCCGGGCTGTCTGGACGCCTGCCGCCCCCCTGCTGTGGGGGTGAGTGGGCTCCCTGCGGCCGTGGCCAGAGGAGGCTCCGAGGCAGGATCACGGCCTCCTCCGGAATCCGTGCCCGTGGCTGGGTGGACGCAGGGTGAACTGTCCTCAGGTGCCGAAGAGGATGAAACAGACAGGGCAAAAACAGAACATTTCTCCAGGGAAACCGCTCAGCAAAGATAGATGACGACAGGCCTTTGACGCGCTGGGAACGTCGGTGTTTGTTTCCTCCGGACGTGCTTCCTGCGCAGGTCCTCCGGCCCCCGCAGACACGTGCTGCTCCGGCCTGCAGCGTGCGGGCTCCCCGGCTGGGGCCGCGTCTCCGCTCCCGCGTCCCCAGGAGGGAGGGCTCCGTGCTGGGCTGCGGGGCTGCTGCAGGCCGGCCGTGAACTCCGTGGCCGCGGCTGGACGCCCGGGGGCTGGTCACTGGTGTGTCCATCTGCGTCTCGCGAGGCGCGGGCAGGCCCGCTCCGCGGTGCTGCCGGCCACGCGTCCGGCAACGGCTCGCGCCCCTGCATCCTCCAGACTGCACGGGGCCTGGTCAGCACGGCCGCCCTCCTGGGTCAGCTGCTGTCCTGCGGCTTCATCCCGCCCCATTCGCAGCAGTGGGAACGTCTTCTCCTGCCTCTTGTCTGGACCCTCCGGGCACTGCCCGCTGCCCACTGGAGATTGAGTTGTCCTCTTCATTGTGGAGCCAAATGAGTTATAACGCACGTGGGGCATCAGCGCCTGCCCAGGCGTCTCCCACTCAGCGGGCGTCTGTCTGACCGCCCAGAGCCTGCTTGTCCCGCAGGGAAGCGTCCGACGCGGCATCCCCGCTCCTTTCTCTGTGGCTTTAGCTCTCCTGCCGGGGCTGATTCACCAAAGCGTCCTCCATGCTGGTGGTGTGGACCGTGTCCAGCATCTCAGTCTGTGCGTTGGGCTGTCGCGGGCCTCGCGTCCGAGCCTGTGTCCACCCAGTCGCCCTCGTGTGGGGCTCTCATCCGAGCCTGTGTCCGCTTGGTCACCCCCGTGCAGACCTCGCGTCTGAGCCCGCGTCCGCCTGGTCACCCCCGTGCAGACCTCGTGTCTGCCTGGTCACCCCGTGCAGGCCTCATGTCCGAGCCTGCGTCCGCCTGGTCACTCCCGTGTGGGACTCATATCAGCCTGCGTCTGCCCAGTTGCCCCGTGCAGGCATCAGCTGGCAGTCCCGGCTCACGGCTTCAAGTGGGGTTTTCAGCCTTCCCAGCACCGTTTACTGCCGCGATGGTCTCTTCAGCTTTGGTCACGGCTGTTGACCAGACGTCGGGTTGGAGCTGTGGGGTCTGCTCTGTGGTCAGTTGTTTGGCCTTGGCGCTGCCCCCTAGTCCAGCTGCCAGAGCCCCATGATTCTTGTCTTCCAGGACAGAGTCCTTGTTCTTCCTTTTCTTGGTTCACCGTGACTGCGGCCTTTAGTTCTGCACATGAATTTTAGAGTCAGCTTGTCCAGTGTCTCAAAAACCTCTTCTGAGTGTTCGTGGGAGTTAAGCTGCGTCTTCACATGTGCGGGAGCGCGCCGGGAACTGAGCTTTCTTCCCCTTGAGCCTGGGCGCCCCGTGCCGGCTCAGCGCCGTCCGGTGCAACTTTGAGAGTGTCCTTGTAACGCTCGGGCGTCCGGTGTTCTGTCTGGTGCCCAGCACCCCTGGCGCTGTGGCGCTTGATGCAGACGGGGCCCCGGGCGTCGGTCCCCCCTCGCACCACCACTCCTGCGAGTTCCCGTCTGGACGGCCACACCCCTGTAAACAGGGACGTTTTATTTATCTCCTTACAGTTTGATGTTTTATTTCTTTGGTAACTTCTAGGTGATAAACAAAAAGACCTCTAAGAGCCCTCGATGGCCTCACCTGAATGCTCAGCCAAAGAGCTTCTTAAAAAGAGAAACTTGCAGCTGTCAGGGACGTGGAGAAACGGGATCCTTGTGTTGCTGGTGGGTGGTGCAGCCACTTGGGGAACGGCCTGGCAGTCTCAGGAAGTGAGATGTGGAGGTGCCAGAGGACCCAGCCTCCCGCCCGCCCACGCGCCGAGAGCATATGTGTGCACAGCACCCGTAGGCTGGTGCCTCGGCGGCGCCCCAGAACAGGCGCCCGGCGTCAGCAGCTGATGCGCGGGTCAGAGAGGCCCGCGGGCGGAACCTGCCATCTGTGCCAGGCGGGGTCAAGGCCTTGGCCTGAGCACCCCGCGAGCAGGCGGGGAATGGCTCGTGCGGCCGTCTGGGTGTGACCCCGTACGGCCCTGGGGCCAGGACGCGGAGCAGCCCTTGGCCTGGGGGGGGGGTGCTGGGAGGAGGCAGGGTGCTGCGGCTATGGTCCGGATCTCCTTGGGGTGGGGTGTTCCAGAGCAGCGGCTCTCAGGGTTGCACGCCCGGGTACGCTGAGACCAATGAGTCTGCCAACTTTGGGGGAGTGTGATCTTAAAAAATGTATAAGCTGGAACTCCCTGGTGGCGTGGGGGTTGGGCACCGCACAGTGGGGCTTCCGCAGCCACCGCAGCGCGGGTTCGATCCCCGGCCAGGGAGGGACCCACAGGGCGCAGCAGACTCCCCCGCCTCCCGCTGCAGGTTTCAGTAGAACCACCCGCTCTGTCTCTGGGGAGGCCTCTCACCTCCCGCGCCTCTGGCCTGCACCCAGCTCTTCTGTGCGTAAATAAGTAAATCTTTAAAATACATATGTAAGCTGCTTTTGACATTGCACGGTTGTAGTTTTGTGGGCTCTTCTCATGGAAAGGTCATCACCCCAAATTCTGTTTTGCTGATGTCTGTCCCTCCAGATCTCTGTGTCTTTGTGAGCCCCTAGTGAAAATATAGGCGCGCTTCCACGGGTGAACACATGTGTCCATGATGTGCATTCCTGTCCGGGCTGTGTTACCGGGGTGGGGGCGGTCTCTGAGGCCCCCACATCTGCCTGCCAGATCTGTCCTTAGACACTTCTGGCCTGAGTTTACTTTGTGTGCACACGTCGTCTGTGAGCGCTGGCCTGGGCAACGGCTGTGCAGGACAGACCACGCAGTGGCTGACCACCGCGATGGTGGATTTACTTGTTTGCTTTCATCGTGAAAACGACCTTGAGCTCCCGAGCAGACGTGTGGATGTTCTTCCTTGGCCAGAACAAAACCACTATTTGCGCCACAAAATGCAGTGTCTGCTTGCGCTTGAACAGTAGCCAGAGGGGACTGTCCTGGTCACCCCTTTGCACCCAGGCCGCCTGCCGCTTTGCTCCCTGGGCTCCTGTGCAGACCCCCCGGCCCGTTCAGCAGGTCCCGACCCAGGACTTAACCCTCAGCAATGCGTCCCTTGGAGTCCCAGGGGAGGGCACCATCACCCACCGAGTGGGACGGCCTCCTGTGACTGCTGGCGGGGCTGTGGGGGGCTGGCAGATCACGGCGCTGGATTAGAGGGGGTCCCCAAGTCCTTCTCCCTGGCAGCTCTGACCCTCGGGCAGCTGTGGGGAGGGACTGGGTGGCGGGGTGAGGAGCGTTGGGTCAGGAGCTCGGAGTGGGAGGTGGAGGGAGCTGCCTCAGGGCGTGGGGTCTCTGTACCGGAGGCCTCCTCCCTGCTTTGAGGGTGAGTGTGCCCCAGGCTTCCCCTTTCACGGGGTGGACACCACCCCCAGCCCTGCGCCTCTAGGCCGCCGCCTGCTCTGGTGGCGCCTTCCGCTATCCCTGTCTGGAGAAGATCAGCTCAGCATGGAAACGTGCCTGACTTGAGAACGGACTCCCCTGGCCACAGGCTGACTCTGGGGGGCTGGCATCGGGCCGGCATTTCTGGTTGATGACCAGACTTGACCTTGGAGTCCTCCGAGAGCTCCGTGTAAGAGAGCAGCGAGCGCCCTCTTCCTGCGCGCTCAGCGGAAGCCACATGGACCCCAGCTCGCCTCTCCGGGCCTGCTGACGGGGTGGGGGTCACTGCCTCATTGGAGCTCCGTGTCTTCCCAGGTGTGCGGCCACCGCGTGGTCAGCGCCCGCAGCCATGTCCACACCAGCGTCCGTGTCGGCCTTTCTTCAGTCCCCGCCCGGGACGACACAGCACGTTGCACGTAGATCCGTGGGCTTCTCGGCCCTGATTTCGCCTGATTTACGTTATAAAACTGTTGAGTCGCAGCCCGGCTCTCGCCACGCCCATGCCTCCGGCCCCTGGCCCGCGGGCATCCTCCCCGCGTGTCCAGTGATGCCGGACCGGCCTGCGAGGCGTTGCCGTGCTCAGCTGGGCGCGCCTGCAGCAGCTGTGAGCTCACAGCGACGGCAGAGAGAGCAGCTTCGCCGCTGCAGCTGGCGCGGCGCTTCTGCTCACGAGCTCGTGGAAGGCGGACTCACCGGCAGTGCCGTCTTGGTTCCTTCTCAGCCTCCCTGAACTCAACGAGTAGTGTCGGTGCCGGGGGAGGACACGCCGGCTCAGCCGCGCTCGGGTTTCTGTCCCAGCCAAGGCCGCGGCCCCCAACATCTGCGCTAGGTGAGCCGGGCGGACCTTTCGCCCTTGGGGGCTAGTGCAGGGTTGGGATGTCCTGTGAGGGTCGCGGGCAGGAGCCGGCGCCTCCTGGAGCGCGAGGGTCGAGAATAGCCGTGGTCACACGCCTTCACGCGTCGCCTGGCGGGGGGCTGTGTCTCGGGCCGTGCACGGGCGGGCACTTGTCCATGCGTGAGCCTCACGTGGTGGGTCACGCAGGCCTGGACGGCCGAGCTCGGGGCGCCCCCAGCTGCGTGGCCCTGCCTGGGGTGCCGTGTCCCACGTGCAGCACTGGCGTAGCTGAGATGTCGCCTCCCCTGACTGTGTGTGCACGCGTGCACGTATAAAACGTTTCTTTCTCTTCTGAGACCTCTGTGTCCCCTTTACTTTTGCCGTGTCTGTGACTCTCTCGTAAACACGGCATCCTCTCGTCCCTCCCTCTGCCAGGGACACATGGCAGCTTTGTGTCTCGCTGGGGACATGATGTCCCAGCGAGCTCAAGCCACAGCCCTCACTTCCAAGTGGCATTTGTCCCCTCGAGGGAACACCCAGGAGTGCAGTGCTGGATCCGAGGGTCCTTTTTTCCCTTTGAGGCATATCCATCCCGTTCTCCAGGGGGGTGCCCAGTCTGCACCCACAGTGCTCCACGCCCTTCCAGCACCCAGGCCTCCTCTGGGTGACAGGCACCCCCCAGGGCGAGGGTGTCTCCCCGGTCCGGCTCTGCCTCATGCCCCCCCCACCCCGGGGCTGAGCACCCGTGGGCCTGGGTCCCCTCCCGAGAAGCCCCTCGGTGTCTTTTGTCCACTTCCAAGTCGGCCTGCTTGGTTTTTGGTGCCTCCTTGTATAGACTCAGCCCCTACCAGTGTGAGGGTCACCACGTCTCTCCTCCCACCCCTGCCTGCCACGAGGCAGGAGGCCCCACTTCCGTCAGCGTTGCACCCACCTTTTATGTACTTAAGTATTTTAAATATAAATATATTGTTTCCATCCCCTTTCCTAAGTACCGTGCCTAAGGTATCGTGTCTGGGTTACTGGGGCTCTGAAGGCCAGCAGCAGGGGCCACCGGCGGGCCCACAGCGCCCTCTGATGGCCGCGAGGAGGCTCTGCTTGGTCCTCAGCCTCCGCTCAGCCGCGGTGCAGCGGGAAGCCCTGGCTGCTGGTTTCCTGCGAGGCCCCGCAGCTCCTTGCTGCCACTGCCAGTGCCAGATTCGCGATTTGTCATCGCAGAGGTGAGGCATGTAATGGGGGAAGTTCCTAAAAGAAGCAGCCCTCAAGAAAGTCCACGGAGGAAACGATAAACAGAACGGGCTGCGTGTTTAAGTCGCGCCATAGCTTTGTTGTAGTTCCTGACTGGGCTTCCTCTGGGCTCACACACGCAGGCGGACGGACGGGCGGGCGGGTGGATGATAAAGAGAACCTGGCTGCAGCGCAGCGCAGGACACTGGGCGGTGCGTGAACGGGGCGGCCCCAAGAGCACCCCTGAGAAGCTAGCCCAGTCGTGCTTTGGCCTCTGTCACCTCCCTGGCTGGCCCCTGTTGGCTGGAAGCCTGGAAACAGCGCGGAGTCGCCGTCTTGATTCGAGACGGCCGGCACCGAGCGCGCCCCGGTGCTGTGCGCAGACCCACACGTGGCCGGGCCCCTGCTTCTCAGGGGTGCTCTTGGGGCCGCCCCGTTCACACGCGGTTCAGTCTCCTGCGCTGTGCTGCGGCCGGGTTCTCTTTATCAAGCTGAGTAACTCCCCGCACCTCCAAACCTTGTTTCCTTTTCTAAATTATAGATGGGCATCGAATTTCCTTACCGACTGACTTTACTTTTCATTCTTGTTGACGTAGCAGTGGCTTGTGCTCTCCCAGGATTCTTTTCTGTTTAGTCCTGGCTGGCGCCCCCGCACCTGCCTCTGGCTTCCCTTTCCTCATCCCTTTAAATTACTCTGCCGAGGATTACATCGCTGTTGAGTAATCGCAAATGAGCAGCCATGGTCATCACGTTCCCTTTTACATTTACACGTCATCTTTCCAGTTTGTGACACTTTGAGCACAGTTTAAAACCTTAAGGGCAATTTCCTTTGTGGAATTTACTGAAATGTTATAAAAGAAAGTTCAGTTAATCTTTTAACTTCCTACATTGCTGCTTAGAATCACTAGTCAATTCTCTATTTTATGTCCAAACTAGAGCAAGACAGATTGTGCGTTTTTTTCTGATTGGGACATCAGAATAAAATATTTAGGCTGACTAAGTTGAAGCGAGGGTTTCTTTTCAAATGTACGGTGGCTGTCATCTGGCCTCCTTGTTCGGGAGGTAGAGTGACATCTGGGACGTGAATCATTAAAGCGCCTGTGGGTGTAGAGGACGCAAGTTTCCTGCCACGGGCAGATGGACCGTGGGGCCCGCGTGCGATGGTAAGTCGCTGTTTGTTTCTCTCCTTTAAAAAGAGCTACAACGGACCTGAGTAATGTTGCTTATGTTGTTTTTTTCTTTAAGCACAGTGGCCAGGATAGCCTTGTAAAGTTGCTTTTAGGAACAGTAACGATGTAATACAGATGCGTTTATTTAGGGAGGGGTATCACACAAATGAGTTAGCACTGGGAAGTGTCTTGGCTTAATAAACACGCATTCCCTTATTCTTCTGTACAGACCAGTGTTTGCCTCGTGAGCTTTGCCTGTATGATAATATCCTTTTGCGATGAGCTTGAACGTAGAATTTAAGTGACTACCTTAATATTTCCAAAATCAAAATGGACTTCTTCTTGCTTTCGCTTCATAAGATTGTTATTGTCATGTTTCCATGACCCATTTAGCTGTTGAAATTAAAATGGGTCTCACCACCATTTTTGCTGTCACTCAAGCTTGAATTTTGACAGAGGGGTTGTTCAGAAATCAAGCTCATCTTTCATAAAATATACCTTCTATGCACACGTAACGTGGTTATTCCTAAGTCTGCGGTGAAGCGCCAGGACCCCTCTCAATGCACGCAGGAAGGGCCGAGTCTGACTGGCTGCGTTTCCTGGCACCGTGTGGTGCTCATGCCTCTGACTGGGCTGGGTGGTCTTCGGGCGCGTTGTCGGGGGACCATTTACCCCACAGAGGCCTGGGCGTGTCTCCGTTAGGCCTTGCTAAGGACTGTCCAGTGTACTGTGCTGTGGGACTCCGACTTTTGAGTCTATTCTTCAGTTTATTGACTTTTCAAACACAGCTTGTGATGACTTACTGTTCATTTTGGTGCCTCAGCATAGTTTTAAAATTAATTAAATTTATTAAAAATTAATTAAATTAATTAAAATTAATTCAGTTGAGTAGAAGAGATGAGGCTTCCAATTCTCTCATTTATGTTTTTACTTTGGGAGGCCCGAAGTCAGTCGCTACTTCAGCACTCTAACCCCAACCCGCCAGCGTCTCCTGCTGGTGCGGCAGGCCCTCCGTGGCCTTGCGGTGCCCCAGACCCTCTGCAGGCTGGCGCCAGGGCCGTGTGCGTGGTCGAGTTTGGAGGCTGGGCTCTGGGCCTCAGCCACGCGCACCTGTCTGAGAGGGTGCGGCCCTGGCCTGGGTCTCGGCCACCTCTGTGAAGGCTGCGGGCGCCACTTTTGCCTGTCCTAGGTGTCTCAGGCTTGGCGTTGTCAGCTGGAACAGGTGGCACAGCGCCCGCCTCAGGAAGCCATGGCTGCTGCCCGACTGGGTATGGCACTGGGCGGAGCACGTCAGTGTGCCTGCCTTGAAACGGGGTCTGCCCCCCAGGAGTAGCTTTAGATCTTGACAATTCTGCTTCCTCTTCCTGAGCTCACTACCCAGACTGTGAGATCAGGCCGTGTTGAGGATTCAGTCAGATGAAGCTCGTGAGGCACTTAACACATCCCCCCACAAATAAGGACCCTGCTCCCTGCCTTGGGTGCTGTCATTCTGGTTATTGGGTGGCCTTAGTTTTATTGTTCACCACGTTAAGTTGTTATGAATGTGGCTTATGGGAAAACAGCGCAATAGAGTGCTTTGAGTATGGCCAACCAGATTTCAGTCGGCAAATCAAAGTCTTCAGATGTGTGCGGAACGTTCACCTTAACGCGCTGCGTGCTGGCCAGTCAGGTTTTGAAGGTTCCCTTCATGCGGCCGCGTCCCCTTTAATCTGGCATTTATTTGCCTGCAGTGGAAGATCTCGAATGTTTGAAGAGTGGTTTTGTGAACAGGCGACTTAGAAGCCGCAGGAGCACTTAAGCAGAGTGTCCGTGAGAGCAGGCTTATAGTGTGAGTGAGATCCGGGGTGCGCCCCCCCGAGCAAGGGAAAGTCGCTGTGAGAGCAGCGCGCTCGGCTTTATCTGGTGTGCTCAGAGGTGTCGCGTCCGTGCCTCAAGCAGTCTCCATGGTCTCCTCTTGCCTTTTCGCGAACGATCACAAGCTCTCACACCTGGCGCTGGCCGCCGGCCTGGTGTCGTCGTGCGCATCGAGAGGACACCGTTGAATCCAGAGGGAGGAGGAAGATGCGCTTCGGAAGCGGGTTCACGTTTGCCTTGAGAAAAGGCGCTGTTTATTCCTTGTCCACGGCCCTGTCTGCGGCTGTTGGGGTGCGTGAGGCGTTCTCAGGACTGGAAGTGGCCTGGATAAGAAGTGAGTTCCTTGTGAGTCACTTACATCCCACAAGCCCCTTCCGGGGAGAGATTTTTACAAAGTTTGTCAAAGTCACAGTGTCGATTTGCCCAGAGAGCCGTGCGGTGAAAGACTGCAAGTGCGGCGGCTGCTTGCCCACCAGGGGCTTGTCAAGAGTCTTTGATGTTGGGTCAGTGGACATAGGGGACCCCCTAAGTTGTTTGCCCAGCCCTGGAGCCTCTGCCACTGACCCCTCGCCTCTGGGCTGCCTCGCTGGACAGGCCACAATCACTGTCCTGTGGTTACTAGCATGGCCTCTTCGTCATGAAGCTGGAATCCCTGGGGCACCCTCAGTGTGCTGTCCCCCTCTCCATCCGGTCAGCTGGGCGACACTCAGTTCTCCTTGAACAAGCACCCCTCGTTCCTTGCCCACCCCCCGGTGGGTCCCCAGTTCTCCCTCCTACCCCGCCCCTCCCTGCCCCAGGTTTCCGGTTGCCCCAGGCCTTGGGCTGTTGTAGCTTTGCCTGTTCTAGGCCCCTCTGCCTGGCCTGGCCTCTCCCGGCCGCGAGCTCGTTCATTCTCTCACCCCTGGAGTGTCCAGGGTGAGCGGTCAGCTCCCCTGGAGCTCACAGGACACCCATCACCGCGGTGGCGCCCCCGGCCCTTGGCTGTGAGCCTGCGTTCCCTGAGCCTCTCCTGCTCGCTCCAGCCTCCGCCCGGTCTGCGCTCTGCCGGTCCCTCTCCGTCCAGACGCTCCGGGCTGGACCTGTCGGAGCTGCGGCCACTCTCGCTGTCACTGGAGCTGGCCCAGCCCCGGGCCTCCGAAGCAGGAGCTACCAGGTGTGCTCGGGCGCCGCCTGCTGGCCAGCTGCGCACATGGCCGGAGCCCAGGGAGGGTGGGGGGGCTGCCTGGCCCTCCCCAGACGACGCGCAGCCTTGTGCCGGACGCCTTGCTCGCTGTGGTGGAGGGTGAGAGGTCCCCACAACCGTGTAGAACCTGCCATCTCTGCTGTTCGGGGCTCAGGTTTGTGGGCGCCATTCCCTGGCCCGCTGGGGTGACAAGAAGTCTCCACCTGAGAGCAGCCTGGTTTCCAGGGGAAACTGCCATCACCGCACTCAGAGCCCTTTTATGTAACAGTGCACCTCCTGGATTGTGCAGTGCCCCAATCAGGTGCGAGCTGCGAGCTGATTGGTGCTAAATGGTCCAATCAGACTTTTGTCACCAGGACCCAGACTCTCACCACAGGTCAGTTGTGGCAGCTGCTCCTCAGAGTCCTTTTACTTCCTGGACTGTGGAGTGGGCCAATCAGGTGCTTTGGGCTGATGAGTAAATGGTCCAATCAGCCACAGGGCTGAAAAACGGTCCAATCAGACGTGTGGGTGGGGCAGCCGAGAGAATATAAGCCAGGGTCAGCGGGCGCTGAGGGAGAGGTGACCCAGCCCCTGAGGGAGAGACTCTCGCCTCTGAGGAGAAGGGAGGCCTGCGAGAAGGGAGGCCCGCGCCTGGCCCCCAGACAGGAGACGCAGGTCAGAGCCGCCTCGAGGCGGGGGAGGAGCCTGAGGACTCAGCCGGGCCTCAGCTGGGCCTGAGCTCGGGAGGAGCCTGAGGACTCAGCCGGGCCTCAGCTGGGCCTGAGGGGCAGAGCCGCGGGTCCCGGGAGCTGCTTGACGCTCCCAGCGTGGACCCGGCGTCTCCGCCGCCGCTGGGGCCAGCAGTGGCCCCACAGCGGCCCGCGCCGCCCGGCTCCTGGGACCGGCGTGACCGTCGCTGACGCCGCTGGTGAGGCAGCCCGCGCGGGCCCCGGGCGCTGTCCCGTTGGCGCGTGCACCCCGGTGGCTGTCCTGGGGCCGGGGCGCTCACGGCTGTGCGCCGGAGACCCACGCCAGTGACCTGTCCTCTGCCAGGGCCGGCCCACACAGGCCCCGCGTGGGCCTGCCCTGCCGGCCCGTAGTTCTGGTTTTGGCCTCTGGGCCTTTGGCCGCAGGGCGGCAGGGCGGCCGGCGGGTCCTGCGTCTGGCCTCTTGCCCTGGCCCTTCTGCGGCCCTCGAGCCCGGTCTGTGGCCCTGGGCAGGGGCGGCGTGGGGGCGGGCAGGGGAGCCGGGCCAGACCGGACGTGGGCCAGGAGGGGAGCGTCCCCACGCAGGCAGCAGCGCCCCCAGTCGCGGGGGGCCCAGGGCGGTCCTGCGCTGACCGGCAGCGGCGGGCGTGCGGCGCGTGCCCGGCGCACAGTTGCGTGTGGGCTGCTGTGCCCACACAAGCGGCTCTTGCTGGCTCCGGCTGCTCGCGGCGCATCGTCCAGAACGCGCTTTTGCGGCTGCGTGCTGCCCCCACCGCGTGCTCGCTTCGGGGGCCACTTCCCACGCCTGGGCTGGGGCCGGGCCCCACACGTGTCCGCTGTTGCAGGGCGGGCTGAGGAGCGCGGAGCTTGGGGGTCCCTCCCGCCTCCCGCGGGAAACGCTGCTTCTCAGGTCGCGCTGCTGAAACGTGAGTCCTCTGGCGTTCGCCAGCCGGAACACGAGCGGGGCGGAGCTGCCGTCCGGACAGGACTTGTTGGTGCCAGAGGCAGGGTCGCCCGGCTGTGTCCAGGTGCTGCGGCTGGCCCGCCCAGCCCCGCCTCCGCACGCCCGGGTGCCCCGCCCCACGCAGCCCCAGCACAGGGCTGTGCCGGGGAAACAGTTGCACGACTAATGCAGCGAGGGCGGCGAGGGCGCGAGCTGGTGGCCTCACTTCTAGTGGATGAGTGACCGGCCCCTCCGTGGCCTGGGGGATCACGCTTGAGTGGTGGCAGGAGAAAGAGCGGGGGCCAGTGGGGCAGCTGGGGCTCGGGCCCTTCCAGCCGACACCCAACGTTATCTACAGGGCAGGGACGCAGGCTTAGGCCCTTGCACTCTGGGTGGTGATGGGGTGCTGGGGGAAGGGTGGTGGCTGGGGAAGTGGGAGGTGCGGCCCCCTGGCCCTGCAGGACCCCCTGTGGAGAGCGGCTCCGATCCCGGCAGTCAGCATCACAGCAGGTGTGTCCTCGTGCTCATGCTCACTGTTCCCTTGGAGGCGTGGTCGGCTCGGCCCAGGCCATGGTGAATGTATTTACGCCGACTGGTTCTGAAGCTGGAGTCCAGGAGGACCTGGCCCAGAGAAAACCAGTGCACCTTGCCCCAGGCCAGCCCACTCCCGCCATGCTGCGTCCCCTTGGGCTGGCTCGAGGACAGTGTGTGGGGCACCGCTCCGGCTCCGGAGTAGATGAGCGGGCGGGCGGAGAGGAGGGGCAGCTCCAGGCCTGGGGAAGGGCGTGCAGAGCCTGGGTGTGTGCCGTGGTCTCTGCCGACGCCGGGGCATCCGCGGAGTGCCTGAGCAGAGGGGCTGCCCACGGGCCAGCGAGGGGTGGGGCTCATGCACTTGGGAGGGCCCTGGAGGCGCACAGGGACAGAGCGACAGGACCTTCCCACTAGCCTGGCCAGGGCCACTGACCCGGGAAAGGTCTCTGACCCCAAGTTACTCTCTGTGGCCTGAGCTCCGGCCACTGCCAGCTTTGGAGACACACACAGGTCCTCTAAGGCTGCCCCACTGGCATTTCTGGGGAAACTCTTGACAGGATTTGAACATATGCTGGCGAATGAGGCCAACAAGTAGCTCTTCAGCCTGAACCCCGGGGTGCCTGCTTACTGGGAGGCCCAGGGGGCGCTGCTCTGGCCGAGGCTCACACCCCACCCTCTCCTTGCAGTGTCCCCGGAGGCGGTGGGCTTCCTGTCGGCCGTGGGTGTATTCATCGTCTTGCTGCTGCTGCTGCTCCTCTACATCAACAAGAGGTTCTGCTTCGACAATGTCGGTGGGTTTCCGGACCTTGGCTCGGAGTACAGCACGAGGAAGAACTCCCAGGACAAGCTCTGTAAGTGCCGCGGGGGCCCGGCTCCTCCTTGCATGCTGCTGCTCGTGGCTGCTCGTGGCATGGTTGTTTTACTTCTGAGCATGGTGCAGTCAGGGTTGCTTTTGCCGTGTGTTGCCGTGTGGTGGGCAGAGGGTCACCTGGGGCGCTGGGTTCAAGCACTACTGCTGGAGGCTGCGGTGGCTTCCCGAACCCGTCAAGGCTGAGCACACACCCATGAGGCCCGATGGGCGCCTCCCACGGACCCCGATGCTCTGGCCCCCTCTCCAAGCCGCCTGGGGTGGGCAGTTCTCCCCAGGGCGCAGGGCGCAGGGCGCAGGGTGCAGACGGGCTGCACATGACCTGCTGCAGAGGCCTGGCCAGGAGCTGGGCGGGCCAAAGCTCCTCCAGAGCTTTGGTGCTGTAACTACTGCTCGTGTTATCGCAGGTCTTTACTTGCAGTTTCCTGAGGCCAGCGACACACCTGAGCCAGGTGAGGGTGATGAGAAAGTGTCCATTTGGAAGACTCCGAGTGCAGCACCAGCGAGAGACCCCGCTTCTCTCGTCCCCAGTCAGGGTGGGGTGCTTTTCTGCTACTTCTCATAACTTAAGACGTGAGAGCCTCACTGCTGAGAAGCTCCCTCATGACTGAACTGTCTGTGACTTTGGCATATAGGGCGAGGTCCCCCAGGTGGCTTTGAGTGTGAGCCTCCCTGTTGCTTCTGCCCACCCCTGCTGTCATTGGGGGTACAGTGGGCTGGTCCAGCAACCCCCTTTATGCTCCTAAAAGTAGTTGACCCAGAAGAGCTTTCATTGGTGAATGAGAGCCGTGGTGTCGACTTACCAGCCGTGAAAACTGAGAATATAAAAGTTAGTCTCTTGTCAACTTCTCTTTGAAACATCAGTGAAAAGCTTGTCATATGTTCATGTAAATGCCATTTTTAATGACAGAATAACTGTGTTTCCCAAAACAAGAACCAATTTGGCGAGAAAGTGACACTGTTTCACATTCTTGTTGAGCCTCCCTCACAGCCGTCCTAGAAGAAAGAAGGCGCTGGAACCTCGGTCCCTGTCTGCGCTCAGCCTCGGGGTGTGAGCGGATGGAGGTGAAAGGGTTCCCAGCAGTGGCACCAGAGTAGCTCAACCTGACTGAGGCTGAGGCCCAGGGGCCACAGGACGGGGTGGGGGGCTCCTAGCTCCCCCAGCATCTCACCTGCTAGAGCCTGGGAGGATGCGGAGGGGGACACAGCTGTGTCAGGGTGACCCTGGCAGCTGCTTCACGATGGTGCCCAACTGCTGGGACACCCCTGCCCCCTCTGCAGGCTGCTCACAGCTGCCTTTTGAGCTTTCTTAATCTAACATGATGTGGGGACATAAGACAGGGTGTTCCTGCACACAGCCGCCCCAGTGAGCCAGAGGCCTAATGAAACCCGTTTACACTTCTTGCAGGTGTAGAATAAAAAGGGGAGAATGTTGCCTTGTTGCCGCTGTGACACCAAGGGGCGGGGACGGCCGGGACAGCGGGGACATTGGCGTTTAACCCAAGTGCTTTGATTGTTTGTCTGGACGGTTCCGACACATGCCCCCGACGCAGCATCTGTACAGAAAGGCTGGAGCCGTGTGTGGAGGACAGCTGGTGAGCAACGTTTGAGCCAGCCCTAAATTCAGATTCTGAAGTGGTTGATACTTGGAGAAAAGTCCAAGGCAGCTTTTCTGGAGGAGCGGAGTTTGGAAATGGCATTTTTCAAGACTCTGCAGCAGAACCTGCCCTCCATGTCTTCCCTGGTGGGTGCCATCGGCAGCGCCGTGGCCGACCTGAGCTCGGTGGTGGGGGAGGCCGGCTGTGCCCTTGGCGATGTGGTGGCCGGGCAGGTGGCCAGCGTGGTGAGCGGCCTCCACGCAGAGGAGGGAAGCGCCACGGCGGAAGCAGCCGGGGTCACGTTCTCGCTGGGAAATGCCGCATCTGCAGGAGTCTCCCAAAGCACCGAGTGTCAGGGGCTGCAGCCCAGCACCGAGCATGGAGCCGAGCGGGTCAGTCGGTCCAGTCCTTCCGCCTCGCCAAGGCCGCACCCAGGGCTGCGTGAGGGAGCGTCCCCCCCCACTGCAGGTGGGCAGCGGGTGCTGGCCACGGGCCAGGACTCCAGTCCCAGGGGCCCCATCGGGAGGCCCCACCTGCAGCAGAGCCTGAGGGCAGAGGGACGCGAAGGCACCGCCTCAGGGGCTTCCATTGGTGGCAAGAGCGAGTGCAGGGACGTAAGACGTCAAGGCCTGCGGGGAGATCGCATGGAGGCAGCCAGAAAAGGTAGCAGAAGCCAGGGCACCCGCCAGAGCCAGTGTGTGGGAAAGGCACGTCCGCCCAGCGGAGTCCCGGCAAGCGGCAGGCCTGCCGGGACCGAGGGTGGGCTCCCAGCCCCCCTGACAGGCTCTGGCCAGCGGGCCCACCCAACAGACCACTGCAGGATGCAAAGAGACATCAGAGCCAGGAAAAAGGAAGCCCCCTCTGGCCAGAAAGGAGCAGCAAAGGGTAACGACGGAAACTATTGTAAGACGAGACCAGAAAAAGGTGAGGTATCCTGATGTGAGTTTGAGTGCTGGGACTCTCTCTTGACTCTTCCCAGTGGGGAAAGCGTCCTGCAGACTTTGGAGCTGTCCTGTCCCTCTCTGATCTCAGGCCTTCGGGGTCTTCCTGCTGGGTCAGCCGTGAGGCGGCCGTTTTCCCTCTGTGCCGGGCTGGCCCTGCCCCACCTATGCTACTTGCCATTTCTCGTGGACCTGATTTTTCTCGATTCCATCGTTTCCCTACCAGGCGCCCCGGACGTGCATGCTTCAGTTGGACTTTATTTGATGTGCTGTCGTTGGATTTTAAATTTTCATACTTTGTGACTAATGCCCAGTCCTTTCTACGGTGTGCTCTTCGGACCTATCCCTGGAGAATCTCCATTAAACATCACGTTTTCCGTTGAAGGAGGTTTTATGTGCCTGAGTAACAGGCTCTAAGACGGGTGTCCACGGCGTCATCACAGAGCCTTTGCTACCTCTGTTCTGTGTTCACCAACAACCTGTTACTGTTCTTGAGTTCTCAGAGTCCAAGTAAGGTTCCAGCTAAGCAGGTATAGCTTCAACCACAATGTCTGTGACAATATTCGGAACAGTTAGCTCACAGTTGTCCGGTTTGGGTGGCAGAATTGCTTCCACTGGCAGGAATTCCCCTGCGAACCCCTCAGTGGTTTGCATTTCCTGCTGGCCTGACTGCCGAGGACGAGTGTGCACGGGTTTTGATTTACACGACTGACATCTGGAGCTCTCCTGCACACTTAGATTCTTGTGAGATGAACTGAGATGCCGTGGAAGGACGGAGGGCTCGGGTTCTGCTCTGCGGTGTCACCCCAGCAGGCCCCATCTCTGCAGTGGGGACAGCAGAGCCAGTGCGGCTGTGGAGGGGATGCCAACTTGGGAGACACGTCCACCGTAGAGTCCGTTCTTCCAGCAGTTTTCTCGACTCTCAGATTCGGGTCTTGAGTTACACGAGCTCATTACACCAGCACGGGTTTCTGGTGACCTTGGTTTGCTTTGGCCACTCCGTTACTGGAAGTGGCCAAAAAAGAAAGTGAAATAGGATCGTTGACATCTTCTCTTACAGAGAACGTAACAAGATTGTGGGCACTGGGTATAATCCCCTTGACAAGAGTGGCTTTTAGCCTAGTTTCGGTTTGTTTCCGGAGGAAGCTCGTTCCTCCTGAGGGCACCGCCCTCCCGGGCGCTGTGGGTCACGGTGGGTGTGTTCTCGCGTTGTGAGGGTCTGTGGGCCTCCAGACGGTCTGCTCATGGCTGGACTGTGGCCTCAGGAGGGCCTGCCCTGGATCCCGACGCAGAGCTGGAGGAACAGCTGCCCCGGAGCTATGTGCAGGGCTCCGTGGTCTGCTCACCCTTCCTGGGCGAACTCACTGCTGACCAGCACGGCACCCCACAAAGTGCCAGAAGCATGGGGAGCAGGCTCCTGGGTCCTAGACACGTTGCCAAGCCCGGAATCTGCCCACAGTGCTGGGGAGTGGCGCTTGGGCTGCCGCGCACGGCTGTGGTGTGGCTGCTGGCTTTGCACACGATGCCCTGCCTTAGCTGGTGCACATGCCTGGCCACGCTGACGACGCTGGCCCCTTGCGTCCCCCACCCATGGCTTTGCTTTGCTGAATTCAGCTCAGGCGTAGCCAGGGGGCAGGCGAGCTCCCCTGCCTCTCACTGGAAGCAGCTGCCCTTCTCTCAGGCTCTAAAGCCCCTCCTCGCATCTCCCCGCCGCACTTCCAGCTTGGCTTGCTAGGGCAGGGAAGGGCTGCCCGGCTGGTCTGCGACGGGCTCTGCCCGCCTTGGCCTCGTCACTCATCTAGTGTCCTCAGCAAGTGAGTTGCCTCTTGGTTTAGATGAGTGTCATGCCGGTTCAGTCATGAATGGTTTACGTTAAAATGAAAGTATGGGAACAACTAGTGCTTTTGAAAGGAAGATGGCATTTACTTGAAACTTAGGGCTATTTCTATAAAAATCCTAGGGTTCCACCTGTCGCAGACTACGCAGGTCACGCGTAGAGTGCAGCCTTCCAGTTGTCTTCAAGCGTGTGTCAGGGGTGCGTGTGTCAGGGGTGCGTGTGTCAGGGGTGCGTGTGTCAGGGGTGCGTGTGTCAGGGGTGCGTGTGTCAGGGGTGCGTGTGTCAGGGGTGCGTGTGTCAGGGGTGCGTGTGTCAGGGGTGCGTGTGTCAGGGGTGCGTGTGTCAGGGGTGCGTGTGTCAGGGGTGCGTGTGTCAGGGGTGCGTGTGTCAGGGGTGCGTGTGTCAGGGGTGCGTGTGTCCATAGTACATACATTGTGTTGAAGTGAGACTCGTTGCTCCTCCCCTGACCTGCTCTTTTCCTGCAGTGGGAGCTGCTCCCAGAGTCCTCTGGGGCCCACCGCTCCAAGTCTGGTGACTGACACCCTGCCGGGCCCCGTCCACGTAACCAAGTCCCAGTGGTGGCTGTTAAGGTCACCTTTTAGTAGGTTTTCTTCTGCTCTCAAACACACGCAGTGACCTACCCCACGCACATACCTTTGCCCCATTACACTCCTGTCCTCAGGTGGAGGTTTAGGAAGCGGGTCAGAGACGTGCGGACGGAGCACCCCACAGGTGGTGCCGAGTCGCTTCCTAGAAAGCTCCCGTGGCGACGACTCCCGGTGGCCTCATCTGCCCACAGCCCGGCTCCGCTTCGAGGGGATGCTTCCCGTGCTTCGGGTGTTTGGGCCAAATGGTCACCAGAAGTGTCTCCAGGACGTGAGCTACTCAGGCCAGGGCCCTGTCCTGGTGGCGCCCTGAGCCCTTTGTAGGTCTGAGCCCTCAGGACGGGCCTGCCGTCGCCGCTCCGTAACGGGCCCAGACAGGTCCCCAGCTCCTGCTGTTCGTGTGGCTGGAGCGCAGGGTTCGTCTCTCCACTGAAACAAAAATCAGCTTGTGCTTTTTAAGTGAAAAGTCATATTTCTCTAAACCTGCAGTGCAGGCTGTGTGTGTGGACGTGTGCGCACGTGTACCTGTGCACAGGTGTGCCTTTTCCCCGGGGACACGTGTCCACGTGAGGCTCGCCCGCTTCCCGCGGGGGCTCTGACTTCTGCCCTTGTCGTTGCACAGACCACCCCTACGCGGACAGAGACGAGCACGGCTCGTCCTCGGAGAGCGAAGACGAGGCGCTGGGCCAGTACCACGAGGCCTTGTCCCGCACTCACAGCGCCAGGCCGCCCCCCGCAGACGCGCGGCAGAAGAGCTACCCCTGGGAGACACGGCAGAAGTACAGCCCGCTGTCCGCAGAGTACGACGGCTACAGCAGCGAGGCCTCTGGCGACGAGGGTGAGCGTCCTGGCGGGGGGCCCCTGCGGGGGTCCTGGCGAGGCCAGTGGTCGGTCACAGGCTGGGCACTGATTCATCACGCTCGAGTGGGGGCTCCCGCCAAATCCAAACCAAGTTAAAACACCAACGAGGGAAGCAGCCACGGTTGCGCCGGGAAGCGGCGATGGAAGAGACTGTCACACCCCTGTGGCCCCCCTGAGGCCCCCTCTCCAAGGCTGAGTGCGGGCCCAGGCGCAAGGTTGGGAGTTTTCAAGGGCCATTTTGTCTCTCTGACCCTTGCTCAGGGACTGACGTGCTGCTCCCACTCACACCCTCCGTCGAGAGGCAGAGGCGGGCCTTTGCTGAAAGCGCCCGATGCCCCCCCAGCACGGTGTCTGCCTGCCAGGCACCACGTCCACAGTGCCCACAGGGCTTCACGCTCACGTGCGCAGATGGGAGCAGGAGACCCGCTCGGCGTGTCCTTCCCACTAGCCCATGCCTCCCGACGCGGCTGCTGCCTGGCCGTCACTGTGATGGCGTCACGGGCCCGTGGTCGTCCCGGCCGCGCCGCCTGCACCTCGTGGCCGCAGCGCATGGGGGTGAGCAGCAGGGCGAGCAGTGAGGTCGGGGAGGTTGGGCAGCACCAGCAGGCCACGCCCTCCAGGAGCCTTTCCAGTCACAGAGCACATAGGACAGGTGCTCCCAGAGTCCCCAGGCTGCCAAGCAGGGCTGGCGCAGGCGCACCTGCGACAGGTGCAAGCCAAGGGTGGCCACGCCCGCATCCTGTTCTCAGCGTGGAAGGCGCGAGTCCTTGGTGGGAGGGAGGGCGCTGCCGGCTCACCAGTCTCACCTGATGAGGACGTGTCTCCCTGGCCTGGTGGTCCTGGTGGGCCTGGCGATCCTGGCCAGTTGGCCGTCCGCCTGGCGGGGCCCACAGCGCCTCAAGGGGCAGAGAGGGCAGTGGGTGGTGGCTGTGGAGCAGCACATGATGTCTGCCACCCGTCCTCAGCCGCTGCCCCTGCCCCACACTCTCTGATGCCTCCACAACTTCTTTCCCGGCCCTGGGCCCTGGGCCCTGTGCTCCATACCCTGCGCCCCAAGCCCTGTACCTCATGCCACGGTGTCCCATGCCCTGAGCCCTGAGCCCTGTGCCCATGGCAAGAGCAGGGGGAGAGAAGCTCGACCCTGTGGTGCTTCTGTTCCTCCCCCCATTCTCCGGAGCAGGTCCCGGCTCCCCTTGCGTGTCGTCCGACCTAGGTGGGTGCACCTCGGAGACATGGGGTGCGGGCCAGAGTCCGCGGGGGCTCGTATGGGGATGGCACAGGCACGCGGTGTCTGGGCTCCCAGGGTGGGCAGGTCCTGCCAGTCAGAATCTGCCCCGAGGGGCTGTGAGCAGCTGTCCTGGGGTCCTGCACCCTTGTTTCAGTGCCAGCGTGTGAACCGTGAGCCTAGACGAACACGCATGACCGGGCACCGGGGGTGGTGGAGGAGACCCGACTTGGCAAGGCCCCAGGTGCTGCAGACGCCGCTCCTCAGCCCGGGGCGGCTTCCTGGCCACGTCAGGGACAGAAGTGTCAGCTGGGTGACTCGTCTTTGGTGAAACGACAGTGAGGTTCAGTTTTCATTTTAAACTTCTGAAAACCCTTTCCTCGGGGTAGTCTTGGAGTGGGCTCTGCTCTAGAGAAGAAACCACTGAAGTTGCTGGGGCTGGAGTGGAAAATCACGCCGCAGAGCTGATGCACGTTTCGGTGCCTTAGCGCGTGCTTTGACATGTGCACGGATGGGTGAGGCTTCTCTGGAGAACGTGGATGTGCGCAGCCCCCAGGCACGCTGTAATGTCACCAGCTGAGCGCGGCTAGTCCGGGCGGACTCAGAGTAGCGCAGTGGTTGCTCAGCGTCGGGCCTGGGAGGCCCTTGCTCCACACGGCCGAGGCACTGTCTGGGTCGCGCAGGAGAGTGTGCCCTGCGTTTTGCTGTTGATCACTTTGGGAGGCCTTCTCTCAGATAGCACTTTCTTTTTTTTGCATAGAAGAACTGGGGTGCAGGCCAGAGGTGCAAGGGTGGGCAGGATCCCCTAGAGACAGAGCAGGGAGCAGAGCAGGTGGATCCACTGAAGGACACTGAGGGGAGCAGTGGGGACACAGGAGAGTCTGCTGCGCCCTGTGGGTCAGCTCCTGGCTGTGGATGGACTCAGGCTGTGCAGTGACAGCCTGAGACTCACCCCAGGGCCACCAGGGAGGCTCTCAGTGGACATTTAATTCCGTGTCTGCTATGTGTGGTTGTTTGGCATCTGAAGGAGGAGGGCCAGACTGAGGCAGAGGACCGAATGAGACCTTCATGTGTATCGATTCGTTTAATCTTTCCATCATTCTTCCAAGTGTGAATGACCCTGAACTCATGAACAGGGACGCTGAACCCGAGGTCAGCTCCTGGCCGTTGGGAAATGCCTTACCACATGACGAAAGACAGATGCTCGTTGGCACCCAGCTGTTCTGTACTCTGAACCACTGAGCTGAGACTGCTCGGCAGGCTTCAGGCATGTTTAAGATCAAGTGGACTTGCCTTTAGTATATTGAAAATACACGTAATAAACCCAAACCTGTGTAGTGCGCTGTGAAGAAGCACCTCTAGTGTATCATTGTGTAACTAATCAGACTCAGCATTTGAGTTATGTCGACCACGTAATGTTCAGTAATCTGGGGATGAATTTGGAGTTGATGGAGTCACCCCTGAGTGAACATGTGTATGTGTGCACAGGTGTGTGCGCGCTCATGCACATGCTCACTTACATCTGTCGGAGCCACTGTGTGTGGCTGTCTAGCTCCATCCTGCCCCCAGAGCTGCGCTGGCCTTCACCTGCCCTCCCTGCAGACTGAACTCAGCAGGCTGTGGCGCTGCTCTCCCTCTGCAGAGATGAGCAGAGCGGGGGTTGGCCTCTGTGCTGCTGCAGTTCTGCATTTCTGTGTTCCACGTCTCTGGCACTAATCGGCAGTTGAGCTGGTAGAAACTTTCCCACTGGCATCCTCTGCCAGGCAGCTCCTGGACAGCACAACCCCTTCCCGGAGAGCCACTGCCCCAGTCGGGCACACTGGGGACAAGGCGTGCTCACTTTGTCACCTGAGCCTGTTTAAACGCCGCCTCCATAGGGAGCTGGAGGGGTTCGTCCTCTCTCCAGGCTGCCGTCGGTCTTCCCAGAAGGGCCTCTGTTCCCCGGGCTTCCCAGAGGCCTTCCACTTAATCTGGTTTTCATTATCTCGGATACCGCTAGAGCCTCTCTGGCTGTCCTGTTAATTTCATCCTCATATCACTGCACCGTGACGGTAATGGGCTGTCACCACGGAGGGCGTGATGCCGGCAGTACGGGGCCAGTGGGAGATGCTCCTAGTTGAACTGACTTGCCCACAGTGGCGGCTCTCGTGTCTGGAGGCTTTCTTTAAGTAATGAGTCACAGCTGAAGCTTTTGGGAGGAAAAAATATATACGTTTATTCTTGTGAGAATTATTATTTTTTTTTAATTTTATGGTTTTTATCTTTAAGATTCATTTTCATTTATTTGCATAGAAGAACTGGGGTACAGGCCCACGGGGTGGGAGGTGAGAGGATTCACCAGAGACAGAGTGGGGCACAAAACAGGCAGATCTACTGAAACACACTGCTGAGGGAGTAGCGGGAGACAGGAGAGTCTGCTGGCCATGAGCGTCACCTCCCTGGCCTGGCATCAGGCTCGTGCTGCAGTGGCTGCGGGTACTTCATAGTATGGTGCCTAGCCCTTTGTGCTACTGGGGACGCCTGTCTTGTGAGAATTTTAATCCAGAGGCTCATCGATGACATGTCACATTTTAAGTTCTTACTAAATATCTATGATTTTAGTACTTCTGAAATGGACCTTTGTAGACTAAGACCCTGTTACGTTTCTTTTTTTTTTTATTTATGCGTACGAGAGCAGGGGTATAGGCCAGAGGCTCAGGAGGTGAGAGGATTCACCAGTGACAGAGGGGGGAGCAGAACAGGCAGATTGAAACACACTGCTGAGGGGAGCAGCGGGGAGATGGGGGGTCTGCTGCGCCCTATAGGTCCCCTCCCTGGCCGGGAATCAAACTTGCGCTGCTATGCCACGGATGCTTCACAGTGCAGCGCTCAACCCGCTGCGCCACCAGGAGGGCCCAAGACCCTGTTACGTTTCTTGTTTAAAAGCAGATCACCACCAGGGTCCCCTGGTGGCCTAGGGGTTGAGTCTCAGGCTGTCCACTACTGTGGCCTGCGTTCAGTCAGGGAGCTGACCCACAGGGCACCCCAGACCTCTCCTGTCTCCCCGCTGCAGTGGATTTCAGTCGCTCCATCTGTTCTGCTCCCCACTCTGTCTCTGATGGATCCTTTCAACCCTACATCTCTGGCCTGCACCCCAGTTCTGCTACACATAAATATTTTTTTAAAAAAGCACAGCAGGAGCTGGTGAACTGGAGCTGGGGTGGTGGGTGCTTGGGTGCTCTGACCTGGTGCTCTTAGGGGATCGACTCCAAGCTGACTGACCCACGCTTTAGACCAAGGCTATTTCTAGGCATGTTACTAGTCATCAAAATTCAGTCATGGGGCTTTGATTTAAGGAATCTAAATGAAACTAACTGCACTAGTATGAACTAGTGCCCTAATCCAAGTTAGGTTAAAAGCTCCCCGCTCGCAGCAGAACTCTTAGATCCTTGAACCTGCGAGTTCATGTCCATTCTGGTGCTGGCAAGGCTCCATGTCATCCGTCACTATGTCACGAACTTGTCCTGAATCTTGCTTAGCTTTATCCCCTTCATTGTTGAGAATCTCCTAAAACAACCGGGGCGGCCTTGTTTATTTGCTCTGTGCTCTCCTGTTTTCAGTAGTGTCAAGATCTGCTATCCAGTGGCTTTGCGTTTTTGGCGTTCCGTCGCAGAAGGCGTCGGTTTGCCACTGGACAAGACGCAGTAGGAGCACCAGACTCCTCTTAGAGTCGTGCTGGCTGCTTCGAGGCGCCCTATGCACGTGGCAGGATGAGGAGCTCGACCTGAATTATGCATGACTGTCTGGAGTTCAGTCGCCTCAGCCTGCCAATGGATAATGCAAACATGCTCTGAATCTTAAGTACATGACAGTATATGAGTAGCAGGTTAAAAATAGAACTATAATAACCCAAGTGCATATTTGGAAATGTGATTTTTCTGTGTGAACCTCTGCAGGGACAGTATCCTCAAGTGGTCAGCTGCCGGTATAGTGACATGCTTTGAACTTTGCAGACATAAACGATTCTGTCCGGGTCAGTGAGGTGTTTTCCCTTCTAGTTTGTTAAACTTTTCACAGTAGAAACAAAAACAGCGTGCAAATGAATAAGGACCTCCCCCACCGTCATGAGCTGTTTCGAATGTGTTTCCCAAAGTAGAGTGTCCTGGAGCGTCCGCTTGCTGGGCGCCTGTCCACTGTCCCAGGATGGCCATGGGTACCACAGAATGTCACGTTCATTGTGGCTCCCTAGTGTCTCAAAACCCCGTACCTTTCGCTCCCAACGAAACGGGGGGAGAAGTCCGTTCTGAATAGCTCTTGTGTCTTGACAACTGTCTTTATTTTATATTCTAATCTAAGATTTCCCTAAAGCTATAATTGCTTTTTAATTGTGAAAAGAATGGTTTATTCTAGGGTTTGATATTAAGTGTTCTGGGCACTAAAGTTCTTGTGCTTATACTCTTTGTGGTGTCTGTATGCCTGTATTTGTTGTGACTGTTGGTAAATTGACTCGTTTTCTTTTGCATTAATATTATTTTTCACATTGAGTCTTAGCGGTCATAGAAATTAAGAAATTTAGCCTCTGTTTTATACTAATAAATATTTTTGTTATTGGATTTTAATATTATTGATAATGACCATCCAACCCATAATTTTAATATTGTGTTGATTAGGAATTTTCAATTACAGTTTCTAGATTTTATGTTACATATAGAAACACCTTTCATAGTTTGACGTTTGAGAACTTTTTTTCAGGTTTTCTTCTAGTATATTTATGGTTTCATTTTTTTACATGTAAATCTTTGATCCAACTGGGGTCTATTTTGATGCCAGGACTGAAATGGAGTTCTGGCTTTCTTCTTTTACAAATTTCTAATCACCCTTGCTGTGCTATTTACTGAAAAATACAATATTTTTAACTACTGATTTGAAGTACTACTTTTATCATATTCTAAGCTTCTTCTTGTTCTTATTTCTGAACTTTATTATCTTTCTGTGACTTCTTGATTTGCACTGTCATGTCCTAGTGTCATATCACGCCTTGGCAAAGCATTTTCAGTTATTTTGATACACTAATTCTTTCCCCAACCTTTAAAACAAGGTCTAAATTCCTCAGCTGTTTTTAGTTGGAGCACATTGTCTCATATCAGGGGTGTTTCTTGTTTGTTTTTAAACATTGATTTTAATTGCCAATGTGAAGTTTTTCAGTTCCTCTATATCACATTTCAAAATATCTTTTTATTTTTGTCGTTTTCAGTTTGCATTTTGCAGCTCAAGTAATTTTCCTGTTTCTTTGCAGCATGCTTCTCCTCAGCCTCAGCTGGAGTCAGTTTTCATCAATCACTTATCTTTTTTATTTGCCACTTAATTTTTTCCCTGGTTCCCTTCCTTCTGTTCAAAAGCACTCCTCCAACTCCCCACCTTTATAACATCCATCCCTCTAGTTGTCTTCATCTGTTTTAGTATTTTTAGAGATCAAACTTAATGGAGCCAATTTGCTTCTAGGTCTTGTTACACTCTACTATATATACCCTCATCTTTATAAATCCTCTTCAAAAGCTGGTTAAGAGCGTCTCCCTGTCTCTACTGGCCACGACTTGCAATTACATGAAAGGTGGATCTTATTTTTCTCTCTTTAGTGAAATTTTTTAAATTAAAGTTTGTTCTTCTGGTAATTTGTATATAAATTTACTACACAGAAGTGGTGTAGCGGCAGGAAGGGAGTGGCAGCAAGGTTCGGGATGGTTCTGGGCAGACGGGTCAAGGAAGGAGTCTCTTGGAGCCCTTGATGGCTTTTCATGCTTTTATTTAGTAGAGGTGGCCAGGTATGTGGCAGGCAGAGGTGCCAGGGGGCCGGGAGGCCTCCCAGCCCCCGGCGCATCTCACCCTCTTGGCTGCTTTCTACTGTTGCTGCTCGTCGGTGCTCTCGCTGTTGGTTGGTCCTCACAGTTCTATCTGTTGATCCTCACAGTTCTGGCATCCTCATGACACCGCCCATTTATGCCCGTGTCCAACACAGGTGCGCCCACTTGCGCATGCCCACCCTGGAATGCTCGCAGCACCCCAGGTGTCCATCATCACAGTAATGGGAGGGTGGAAATACCTGATCATTCTTTACCCTACAGTGGTTTTGCCAAATATTTCTTTTTCTAGATCTTTAATTTCAATTCAATTGTATATGTCATCTCGGTAACCAGCATATAGTGGAATCCTGTTTTTTAAACCCAGTCTCTTTCTACATTTTGTTGAGATTATATAATCCATTCATATTTAATGTTATCTATGTGATTTCAACTGTGGCTGCCCTTTCGTGTTACTTTTATGTGTGACTCAAGTCCTCTGTTGTTCCTCTCCGCCTGCTTCACTGCTTTCTTTCCCATTATGGGGATTATAATGTAACGTTTTAACGTAATTCAATTTAATATAATTTCACAATAAAATGTAGCATTTTAATTTCTTTAACTACCTTTTTACAACATTATTTGAATATTTCTGATTGACTGCCTAAGAGTTTATTTACCATAGTAATCTTACCCAGATCAGTTTCAGACTGATAATAGCATAATTCCAGCCATAAGTGGAAATGTTACTCACTGACTTCTGTCCTTTCCCTATTTTATTATTGCATTGTTTCTGTACATGATATTCCTACTCATGTTACACACCAGACAGTACGTTGTTGTGCTCACTGCTTTACCACTGGAGTTGCCCCCTTTGCCCACTGGACCTTCGGTCCCACCGTGTCCTTGGTGCTGTTACTGGTAAACAGGTCCACCTGTCGCCACCACTGCGGGTCACTCACTTCAGTCCAAACAACTTTCTTTACTGTCAGGATCTGTTTATCTGGAAAAATACTTGTTTTACCTTCGTTTTTAAGAGATGGCTTTGCTGAGCTAAGGGTTTCTGCTTGGACAGTTTTTCTTTGACCATTTTGAATGTGGTGACCCACTGCCTTGGCCCCAGTGTTTCTGCTGAGAAACGGCTGTAGGTTCTGTTGGGTCCCTGCTGCGTGCCAACTCATTCTGCCACCTTCCAGATTTTCTCCTTCTCTTTGGTGTTTGTGTTTCTGCCTGTGTCTGTCTGTCCCTCTGCCTTTACCCTGTTTGGGCGTCGTTGAGTGTCCTGAATGTGGTGTTGCTGTTTCTGGTGAATTTGGGGGTATATGATGAAACGTCTATGTGTGCTTTCTGGAGTGTTCCTTCCTCCTCCGGTGTCCCACTGCTTTTGTGTTGGTGCGCTAGGCGGACTCTTTGCTTCTGTAAGGCTCTCTTCATTGTCCTGCATTCGTTCTTCTCCTGGCTCTTTGGTGGCATCAGCTGTACCCTCCTCTCTCACATTCACTTACACTTCTGGTGGTCGATATCTACTGTTGAGCCTTTCTACTGGCATTTTTACTTCAGTTTTTATGATTTTCAATTCCACAGTTGTTATTGTTGTTTTTAGTGGTGTTCTCTACTGCGTGCAGCCCTCGTCACACTTTGCTTCTGCAGTCTTGGTTTCCTTTAGCTAACGTCCTTGTGACGTCTTGTCTCTCACGCATGGGTGTTGCTCCCTTTTCTTCCTGGCGTGCGATTCACGCTTTGTTTCTTTAGATGCCTCGTAACGTTTTTTTGAATCCACCCTGGGCTTTGTGGTCCTCTTTTCTCACTGACTTGTTGGGTGGGTGACAGAGTTATTTTAATGACTTCTGTTTCTCTACATAGATTCCAGCCTGAAGTGTTTTTCAGGGAACCTAGTTACCCTAATGTGGCAGGGGTTGTGATGGATTCTTTTCCGCTGTTGTCCCAAACACACCCAGCTGCTCAATCCCAGTAACTTCAAGCTGGTTGATTCAGGGGCTTCCAACGGTGGCCTGGACTGTAAATGTCTCTGCACAGGAAGCCAGATGGATTCTGCCTCCTCTGAGGGAACAGTTCCCAGATTGGGTCTCCCCGACCTTAGCAAGCCTCTCTCACTTACACCCTGCGCTCACATACACCCTGAATCTGTGAACCTCTGTGTTGCCTTTCACCAGAAGCTCTGCTGTTCTTGAGAGCATGCTAGCCTTAACTCTCTTCCCCTCTGTTGCAAAGAACTTAGTTCTTTTGGGGAGAGAACAGGGCCTCTGTTTCATGGCTCCTTCTCGTCCACCGAGAGCAGCATCTCTGAGCCAGGATTTTGGAAGTGGGTGTGGGGAGAGGGCAGACTCTCTGGACAGACACCCTTGCTGGGAGCTGAGTGTTCCCTGTGAGGAGGCACGGGGGTGCTTGGTCCTGCCTCTTCTGATTTGGAGCTCTGCCTCTTGACACAGGGCAGAGGTGGTGTGAGCTGCAGTTTTCTCAGCAGACGACGCTAAATTCAGAACCTTCAGGGCTCCTCATTCCCAGAGTATTGGGAGGGCAGAAGGGAACCCCATCAGTTCTACTTGCTTGAACCCCAGGTAACTGGGAACAGAATGAAAAGACACAGACGTTTTGCTCTGCCCTGGAAAAGCCCTCCACTCCGTCTGGGTGCTTTGCTTTTCAGGGACAGGAACCTGGGGTGGAGTTGCTACCCTACTAAGTAAGGAGAAATCAAGAGGGAGGTAGTCTCAGTTCCAATACCATAGACTCTGTCTTTCTTAGTGAATTTTCATATATTTCTTGAACACGTTATTCTTCATTTGCTATTAATATTTCCAGAGACGTTAGATAATCCTTTTTTAAAAAAGTTTTCTACAGGGAATGGCCGTGAAGGCCCTCCTGCCGCCGTGCCCGGGGTTGGTCTCCTATTAGCTTGTTCCCAAGTGTTGTAAGTGCACTCCAACGCATCGGCAGCCACGCAGGGCGCGGCAGTCCTCTCTCCGTTCCCCTCTGCGCCCTCAGCAGTGGATCTCAGTGGCTCTGTCTGTTCTGCTCCCCGCTCTGCCTCTGGTGTCTCCTCTTACTCCACCTCTGGCCTTCACCCCAGTTCTATGCATAAGTAATCTTTTTTTTTTTTAAGTATAGTTTTTTCTGTGTTTTCACACACATTCAAACGAACTGTATTCTTAGTTCTCAGTGTAGATCTTAGACTTTAGTTCCTGTGTATTTAGTGCAACACTTGGGAAAATTATTCCTCTGCGTGAATTTATTGCTGCCATGTAGTTTGTTCTGTCCATTCCACTTGTCCTATGCTGCTTTTTCTTTCCATTGCTCGCCTTTGTCCTGATATGATTTTTAGGGGCATATTATAGTTTGCAAAAACAATTAAATTGATGGTCTCCGCCTTCCATGGCATCTGTATCTCTAGAAATATCCTTAGTAAAAAGGATATTCTAAACATTTGAAACAGCATTAGGAATTCTCAGGGGAAAGTGTTTTTATTATTGGCATTTTTCCGTTTTGCCGACAGCCCTTCTTGCCCTTCTTGCCACCTTCTCTTGGCGTCACCACCTGTTAAGTGGTAGAATCACAGAAGCAGGTGGGACCTTGAGACTTGAGTCATTATTCAGGAAGGTTCACATCTCAAATATCAAAGGTAGAACTCTGAGCAAATGCGCTTCAAGAGAGGAGATGCTCTATTTCCCTTTCATAATCCATGGTTCATTCACAATTTTTGCTTTAGGAAAATTAATCCCGTATTTAATCCTAATTCCAAAGTGGAACTGCTGAGTTACGGATTCATAGTAGCTAAATTTGCAGGGATCTTTGTAATTGCGGGAGCTTGAGATCGAGCCCTTCGTCTTCACGTTCTGGGCCGGGGCCAATGTCAAGATACTGCTGACAGGCCCATCCCTGCCTTCCTCTCCCCACTCCGGGTCCAATCTCCCCTTCCTCCAACACAGAAGCTGCACAACCTGGCTTCCTTCTTGGGACTAGTGGGGTGTCAGCGCCATGCCAAGAGCTTCGACCAAGGCCGGGAGTGTGAAAACCAGGGCAGCTGTTGGCCACTCCCTGTGGGATAAGACAGGTGGACGTGGGGTGGCTTAGTGTTGGGGGTTTGTGCTCAGCTGTGTGGGGCACAGAAGAGGCACTGTGAAATCTGGGGGCGCATTTCAGTTTCCGTGCACCCCACGCTGAGCAGACAGCACGGCCGTGGCCCCACGTGGCAGTCGCAGCAGGGCGGGAGGCGGCTGCATTTCCTCTGTGCGTCGGGCTCTCCAGCAGGGCTAGTTGGAGTGTAATTTTCACTGCAGTCCTTGGAGAGAAGGAAAACAGACATTAGACATTTCCTGTGAGTCCCAGTAAGAACTTCAGGGGTGTATTATTTTTCCCTCAACTAATTCTGATTTCATCTGATAATCCTGTTTCCCTTAACTGTTCATATTAAAATTTCTATTTAGAAGCTTTTCATCATCTTTCAATAACTGCGAGATGCTTCCTCCCCCTACAGATGGAGAAATTGAGTCATTATGAGATTTGACTGGAAACCTCTGTGCGAATCCACTGTGTCATACTGAATTTGTACGTTTTATCTTCTGCTTGTAAAGTCAACAGCCTTCCCTTAGTAAATCATATATTCGCACAGGTAATAAAAACATTTTCACATTAAGTAATAAAAACAGTTGTGTTTACTCAAGCTATAGGGTTATTTTATAGGTCACAAGTTCCATTAGAAGGAATAACATTATTACTTGGTTGATGTTTTAATCATTAGACTTAGAATATTACATAGTTATCAAAAGGACAGACACCTCTGTCCATGTCTAATAAAATAAGTTGTGAATTGTCATGTTGCGTGAAGAGAATGAAACTTAACAAACCTCTTCAAGAGTCAAATCATATGTCTCTGTTAGGAATTCTGCCTCACCATCCTTTATCAATCTAACTGTTCCTTAAAATGGAAGTCACAAAAGGAGACGCTGAATAGATGTCTTATTAGAAATCAAGTAGGGTATTCAATTTCTGATTTTTAATGGTGTTTGATTTAGTCAAAGGCTTCAGTTTATTAAGAAAAATTAGATTTGTGCTAGGAAGAACAAGATGACTTCTGACATGGAATGTATAACTTTTGCTGATACCTTTGCCCCGTAACAAAAAGCAGTCTGCTACGTTTTACAGCGACGTTTTTGTTACAAGCCAGCGGTTAGCCGTGAACATCCTCTAGGTCTCCAACATGAGTTCTGAAACGTCTTACTGTGGGCTGGCGGTGTCGATGTCTGGATGAGGCGCTGCCGTTAATCCAGCTGGAAGTTCTCATTGCAGACGTCTCAGCACCGAGTTCACTTTGGACGTCGGGTTCACTTCGGAACCTACGAAAAGGTTGATTTGGTTCCTTTCGATGTTGGTGCCTTTACTTTCATAAAACTTCTGTCTTTGACTCAGCGACTGGCTTCCACTCAGACTGTTGAAACAACTTCCCGGTCAACTGGCCTTTCATAGCTGAAAGGAGAAGCGCCAGCACACGCACGCTGAGGCTGGCGGTGTGGTCGGGTGTGAGCCGAGCAGTGCACAGCGACAAGGCCCCGGGCGTCTGCGGCTCGCTTCCCGCCATGTCAGCTCTGGCGTCTGGCGAGACACGAGCGGTAGTAGGAGATGCTGTCACTGGTCTCCATGGAAACCCCAAGGCTACTTTGCAGCTCAGAAGGGTAGAGCAAGCCACGGTAATAGGTCTCGTTATAAGGGCAAAATACATAAAAGGCTCAGCATACGTTTTTAATTAGTTTCCAAAAATAGCTAGAACCGGAGAGGATGTCTGAAATCCTGTTTTGCACTCTCAGTGGGCGAGGCAGCTTTGGAGATTTAATCATTGACTTTCACTGCTCCTCGCCGAGGCCTCCCTGATCCTCACTGGAGCGCACCCACTGATTAAAGGGAGCTTCCCTGCGGCCGCCAGTGTCCCACTGGCTGGTCCTTTTCCAGTCTTATCCCTGTAACACAGTTTACTCGAAACAGCGCCCTTTACACTGCTCATAGCAGACTCAGGCGCGCCAGGAAACACTTTCTGCCTTCACATGTGCAGGAGCGTGTCTGCGCATTCTCATTTTAAAATGCAAATAAGTCAATAGCCAAAATTCTTATTGTTCAGGTATATTAAATTTTCCAGTCTTTGGGGGAACATATTAAAATTGAATGAGCTAAAAAAACAGGATTCGGGGAGAGTTGACTAGAATAATTAAGTATTTTCTGTTAGAGAATTATGATGGATAAAAGACTAATAACTCTTTTAAGACAAAATTCTTTAAAGATTTCCTTTTGAATTGCAATCTGGAAAGAATAATCTTGCATTGCATTGCAATTCAACACATTATTTCTTCCTGTTGCTATAGAAACTAATTCTGGTGCAGCTGTGATTGCTAATCAAAATTCTACCATTATACAACCTTTCCCCCCTTAGTGCTTCATTTTATTTTTAGTTACAAAATAGTAAATTTAAGTGGTGAGTTCATGATAATGGTCAAAACATTAATGCATAGAGTCTTAAAAATTTGAGCCCTTTTTTTGTAAAAATAAAGATGTGCCCCTATTATATAGCTTCAGTATGGGTAACAAGAAAACAAAGCCTTTCCGCTGAATTACAAAGGTCTGTAATTGCTATATTACATCAACATTGTGAAGCACTTAACTGCTTCATAATCCTAAATTGCTACTATTTCAACCATCTATTTTTGAAGTGTCTGGTTTCTTGGTGTTATAAAAATGAAAAAATAAAATGTCCTCAGAATGCATGAACATTCTTTGAACACAAAATGGGAATGAAATCTGCCTATTGTTTTGTCCTTAACGAACTGAGAGCACATCCCCAGTTTATGTCACAAGTAAAAGCTAATTAGTTGTTCCCATTCTTGCCTTTATTAGTGCATTAGCACCCACCAAACTACCCTGTTCATACCCCCAGTGTAAATCTTGTATATTTTACAGGCCAGAACGGAATCACATTTTTTGACTGTCTAAGAACATTGGTTCTTTTCCACTTCATCAAACAAATGTAAAAACTTCTTACCATATTATTCAGAGCAAAAACTGGAATACAGAAGCTCTAGAGGGCAATGCCAACTCTCAGTCTAATCTCTGGTGTGTGTTATCTGACCAGTGACTGTGTTCATGGCATTTCCAAAATTTTCTTTTCTGATTTGATGCATCAAGGAGGAGAGTAATGTTAAATTTATTATCTCACATTATTGCTTCATTTAAACTAAAACCAAAACGTAAAGCAGAAGCTACCACTGTTATCTTGGGATGGACACTTGAAAAAAGCCTGGCTGTCTGGAATTTGTACCTGGACATAGAGTTAGCTGTTTCATTAAAGCCTTTGCGTCTGTGATGGAGTTGAAGTACCCCCTCTCCCCCCCACGCACACACCCATGAAAGGCCCTCAGGGCAGCTGGGATTGCATTCCTCAGGCTGGGAGCTCTTTCATGGAAATCTGTCTGACTTGTGTTCATGCTCAGCTTAATGAACCTGTAGTGATAACTTAGGGCCATGATTACTGGGGGGAGCCAAAGCAGACGCTGAACAGACAGTGCTCACCGCTACTCGGCAGCCGATGTGAGCGGCAGCCCCACAGCTTCATGAAAGGTCCCCTGGACGGTGTTGTGGCCGCTTGTGAAGCTTGGATGGGGGCGTGCTGCCCCATGCGGCTCTGTAGACTGGGGCTCCTGCGAGTTGTCAGCAGCCACTGAGGCCGGGATGGTTTTCTCAGAACACTGAAAATGAGTGGTGGCTGGGTCTCGCTGGTCATCCTGAGCCTTGCCGGCCGGGCGGGGTCATCAAGTCCACGCTGGTCTGATAACGGCCTTCATCGCACTTGCTGACTCATGTGCGGCTCTGTTAGGCACTTAAGAATCCAGCTCATCATCAGAAGCCCTGGCGCAACTGGTGTTACCCCTTTCCCAGCTCCTCGAGGCAGCGAAGGTGCTGGACACAGACATACCCACCTTTGCCATGAGTCGGGAAATGGCAGGAGCAGTGGGGACCTGGCAGCCCAGCTGGCCCTACCCTCCACAGTGTGAAGGGAAGTGTCATGGGAGTTGGATGGACCCCAGCTTCTTGTGTGGGCGCTAGTTTGATCCAAACTATGTACATTTTTCTCTATGGGAAGAAAATGCCCCCCAGAAAGCAACACATCTCTTCTTACTCCACGTGTCTCTGTGTCTGGATTTAAGGACGCCAGGGGAGGGGCCTTGGGTCGCGTGGGCCTGCCTGCATCTGTGTGTAGTGGTACCTGCACGTTTATTTTTAAATATGTCAAGTGTCATGTTTCACGCCATCTTCTTCCCTGTAGGCTCGTCTCTCCGCAAACGACTTAAAGCATTTTGACGGCGGGTTTCAGCTCGCTGATTTTATGTCGCCTGTAACCGGCATGTACTTGGCCCTCTCAGCGCTTAGCTCTCTGTCGAGGCCTCAGTGGCAGGCTCTAGGAGCAGTGGAGTTAGCGCTCCTCTGAGAACCTCAGAGACAAGTAGCAGAAATATTTATTTTAAAGAGTTTTATTGAGATGTAACTCACATACCATGGAATTCACTTGTGTGCAATGTACCTTGGCTTTTAGTACATTTACAGAGCTGTACAGCCACACCACAAATTAATTCTAGAATGTTCTCATCACCCTAAGGAGACACCTTGTACCCGTCAGTGGTCATTCCATGGCACCTCCCCTGCCCTGGGCCACCACCCACTGGAGTGTCTGTTTGTACCCCTCCCACTCGGCGCCCGCACTTCCTGCGTGAACAGGCTGGTTAGCACCGCACCTGCATGAGTGCCTGTCTCCAGGTCCTCCCAGGCCATAGCACACGTTTCTTGCTATCGCCAAGTCATTTTCCATCATCTGTCCCTCTCTCGGAGGATGCCTGCGCCCTCTCTGCATCGTGGCTGCTGTGAACGTTTGTGCTGAGATCTCTGTCCTCGAGAGTCCTCTGCTCACCGCACCAGGAGTGGCATGATGGGGCCATCCTGGCCATTCACCATATGCAGCCTGCAGCTCTGCCCCACACTGCTCTTACTCCTGCACTCTCCACAGCAAGGCGTGAAGGTTACTGTACCTCCTTTGTGAAAAGTTATTGTCACCTGCATCTTAGCTGCTCTGAGGGGTGTAAAGTGATCTCCCATTGTGGTTTTGGGAGATATTTTCCAAACAAAGGGTTCAGTGCGCTTAGTAGCATGAATACAAGGTCCAGCACCATGGCAGAGGGTGGAGTTGTCACACGGGCCGAGGAAGGCTTCTGTGCTAGACGTGGAGTCCTTGATATTGGAAGCGGTGCCTGTGAGGCTTGGAAGTATGTCTATTTGAGACAGCCATGGGCCGGCTGGCGCAGCGGGCACGGCGGGCTCCAGGCTCCACGTGCACCTGGCCAGGGGCCGCGGCATGAAGCCCACAGCCCGCACAGCGTGACTTTTGTGCAGGGTCAGGGTGAGCATCACGGAGCAGCGCTTCTCCTCACGGTGTGGAATGTGCTTCAGGATATGTATTTGTCGTGTCAGTCCCAGCTCCGGGGCTTGCATTGTGCCCGGTTCTGGAGTGCACAGGGAGGGGCAGGAAGGTGTGGGGCTCATGTCTTGGCTTGGACCCTAGACTCACCAAGCAGGTGGGTGAGGTCCAGGAAGCATCTCGTCGACACTGTGTGAGTGACAAGTGTGGACACAGCTCTCAGTCCTGGCGGTTATTTTAATCACAATTTTTTTAGCTTCAGTGGAACGCCTTATCAAGGTATCTAGATCAAAGTTTCTCAACCTTTCATCATTGCCTCCCTACAGAGACTATTTTAATTCTACTTATATAAATTGATTAATTAAATTGCTTTGATTTCTACATAACAAAAGAAGAAAAATACAGGAAATTAAGATTATTTCAGAAAGGGTTAAGTTTTGGTTGGCCACAAAGCACTGTAATAGTTAAGATTTTTTATTGCCTTTTCTTAGTTAATTACTTGTGGGGTAACATTGCCCCGATTAAGGATGTTTGTAATGTTAGTTCATTACTGTTTGTTTGAAATTAGAAGACTTAGAATTTCTGTTTCAACTCATGAAGAAGTAACTGGTCAGATTTGTTTTCATGCCATAAGTAATCACGACACCAGGGAGACGATGAAAAAGAAATGACTTCAGCTTCTGGACAACAGGCAGGGCAGGACGGCGAGCCGAGAGGGAAGGCCAGTAAGTAAGGTGACAGCTGCGTGCCTGAGCTGATCGCAGTGCGAGGAGGAGAGACAAAGTGGAATCTGGACTCTTTCGAGTTGAAAGACAGAGAGAAGCTGAAGAAGATGAAGATGGATGAGGTTTGTGGAGCAGGAGTGGAGGGAGCCACGTAGGACAAAACTGCAGACGCGTGTCATGGCGTATCCACATTGCTGCTACGGTACCAGCTTGCGTGCACATGACACATTTACCTGTGTCTTGGAAAGAAGCTGCTTTAGAAAGCAGTGGGTGAAGCAGTCCCCAGGACTTGCACAGAGATGCAGATGATGTGTTTCCAGCACCCCGAGCCGAGAGGCGCTGTGTGCCTCAGAAGGGCCACACCTGACCAATGGGGTAAGTCAGCATTAAAGTTGAGAATACCCTGCACCACACTAACCAAACCTACAAGGAGGCCTCAACAGATTCATCTGATCCTCAAGAAGTGTAACTGTATGCCGGAGTAAAGTCAAAACACTCTACTAGGAATCAACAAAATATAGTATTTGGCAGTGTTATATTCACAAAGCTCAGCACCTAATTAATAATTTACAGGTATGCAGAAGGAAAAAGCCAGGAAATTCCAACCCATGGCATGGTGGGGTGTCAGGACAATAAACAGAAACAGAAGCAGCAAAGATGATGAAATGAGCGGGCAGGGGTCTTACAGCAGCTCGGCTCTATTATTGTGCTCGAGAATGTAAGGAAAACCACGAACGCCGTGAAAAAAGAGATGGAAGAGCAGCAGAAGATCGAATAAACTCGAGGACACAGAGAACACAATCTCTGAAATTAAAACCATGCTGGACATCTGGGGGGGAGATTAATAGGTGGACACTGAAAAGTCACAGCCCAGGGTAGAGCTCGGAGAGGACAGCGCCACAAAGCTGCTAACTTGAGAGGCAGTGTTGGGGTAGCGACGTGTGAAGAGGAGAGGAGCGACAGGAACCAAAAAGTATTTAAAAATGCAGTAGCTGGATTTTCCATGTTTGAAGAGAGCAGTAAGTCTGCAAACCCACAGAGCTCAACAAGACTAAGCAGCTCAAAGAAAATGAAAACTGGGTCATGTGCAGCAGCATGAGAGGGTAGCCGAGCCCATGCTGGAGGCTCACCAGCTCACCACAGGGCGTTGTGAGCCAAGTGCTGGATGGAACTTTTAAAAGCCAACAACGTCGAATTCTATACCCAGCAAAAAGCTCCAGAAATAAAGTGAAAGGAAGGACTTTCTCCCTGGGCTGCAGCCAGACCCTGTCCCCAGGTAGAGTAAGTGACTGCCCAGTGCTGTCCCCAACCCTGCATGTCGCCCACCATTGGAATAGAGTCCCATCTGTGTTTTGTCCAGTTTTATAGTCATTTATAGCAGAACTAACCCAGTGCCAGCCGCGTTAGCATGAAAATGAGTTCTTTGGTAGTATATTTCATCATTATTAGTGTAGGTGGGCAAAGGAAAAGAAGAAACCCCGCTGGTCACTTACACTGGGTCTTCCTTGTGTTATCACAAAGTGATGTTGTTCAGTGCAACCCTTGATTTTTCTGTTGTGAGCTTGTGAGGTTGTATGAGGCATACAAGTCATCCTTAGTTTGTCTTCAAAAATTGCTGTTTTCAGGATGAGTTGGTAAATTCGAAGGAGTGAACTTAAAATACCCATTCTGTTGTGTAGTTAAAATCAATTCAGACTTTGACCAGGGGCAGCAGTAGGGTTTTCTGTGTGCTATGTCACTTCATTGTTGAGGCTGTTCTGTGAGCCATCTTGTAAGAATCCTGGATCGTTTTCTTTTTTTAATGTCATCTAGTTGCAAAACTTAAACTTCTCCTGTTAGACTTTTTCACATTTGTTGGAAAGAAATCTGAAGACAACACTTCCTTTCATCTTTTTTTTTTTTTTTTTCCAGTGTGTTCTGGGCTTTATCTAGAACAGCAGTGACGTCTCTCAGTATTTCCTTAGTGTAAAGACAAAAACATAGTTTTCTTAGCAGGCTAATGTCTGCGAACCCAAGCCCACGTTTGGGTCATCGGGAGAGTTGTTTTTCAGCTGAGATTTTCGGGGCAGCACTGTGTTTTGGACACCGCAGGGACAGGGCCAGCGCTTGTAGCCCGCACGTGGGCTTGCTCCAGGGTCAGGGCCGGGGGTAGGGTGTCCTGGGAGCACTTAGCAGGGCGCCGAACCCCACGGGCCTGCAGGACTCAGCCCAGAGATGGGACATTTCCTGGGAGGCGGGAATGTTCCTGGATGGGTGAGAAACACAACTGGGAAGGAAAAGACAAAGTGCAGCTGGAGAATTTTTGTGAGGTAACAAGTTACTTGATTCTTGTGGAATCATCTGAGGAAAGGGCGGAGAGGCCAAGGAAGCCCCTGCATGGGGAGAGCCTGGCCCTACTAAGGGGCACCCGCGTCGAATTGCAAGAAGACTGCGTGTCTCCCGGAGAGGCACCACGGTCCCCGCAGCAGGAGGATGGAGCAGTGCAGGGCAACTTGTGGGAGCAAGTTGGATTAGATGGTGCCAGAGACACATAGGGCCTCGCCCCGAAAGTACGCGTAGAAGGCTGTCGAGCATCCTGTGCCCCGTGATTCTGTATAAGAACCAAATTCTTTGACCCTGAAGCAGAACAGGCTGTGTCTGCTCTGAGCTAGGGGCGCAGCCTTGGATGCAGCTTAGTCTCTCCTGGGACCCCGCTGGAGACAAGGCCACATGGCCGGGCCACCTGTCCCGAACGCCTCTCCTGCACGTGCCTGTGATTTTCCTGACCTCAGTATGCGGGAGAGGAGTGGGGAGCTGCAGGTGAACCAGGGGAGCAGAAACCCAGCAGCCTGTCTAGCCCTGCGGGGCCTCCGAGTCCCCACCCGGCTTCTCCACAGTCACCCAGTGACTCTGGGCTCTCCCTCTTCCTTGTCGCCAGGAAACTGCATCCAGCGGATGAGAAGGACACCGCCCCTGGACGAGCTGCAGCCCCCGCCCTACCAGGACGACAGCGGCTCGCCACACCTCTCCTGCACACCCTCCGAGGTCGGGGACAGCAAGTGTGAGTTCTCCCACTGCAGCAACAGCCCGCGGCGCTCCTATGGCAAGTGCCCGAGCGAGGGCAGCACGGGGCCCGAGGCAGAGAGCTTCCACAACAAGGGCTTCGAAGAGGACGTCCCCAGCGACAGCACTGCCGTCCTGAGCCCCGAGGTCAGTGGCCGCTCGTGGGCACAGGGAGGGGGTGGAGGGCGCTGGCGGTGGGAGCAGCGCGGCCCGTCCAGGCCTCTGCTGCGGCACCGGGCTGTGGCCTCCGTCTGCTCTTCCTCCAGCAGCACCCAGGGCTGCCCCACTTGTCACCCACCCAGCATGGGCGTTCGACACGAGTGCAGCTACAAGATGTGGTGGTGACCACCCCCCGCCCCCGTTTTTCACCTCAAGATGCGTTTCTTTATTGGGACCTTTTCTGTCAGAATCCTGAAAGTGCATTTCTGGTTCTTCCATCTGGAGTTTCCTACTCATGTTTGTGTCTTCTGTTTTCTGAATTCTTTTACACTGGATGTTTTTGCGCCTGGGCAGCCACATTTACACCTTTGAAGTCGTTCCTTGTTCTAAAAGGGATTTATTTTTATCTTTCTATAGTGAAGAAAACTGGCATTTCCTCATGAGGTGGCATTTAGTTCACATCTGTAATAGAGGCTGAGGATTCACTTTCCTCTGCGCTGTAACCTCTCAGCCTGTGTCCCAGAGAGTGCCGTAGTAATCTGGACAGGTGTTCTCTGCAGGTGAATGTTCACCTACTGCCAAAATCAAATAAATCATCAATGTAGAGGTATAAATCGAATTCCTTTCATTTTAAGTATTTCTTCTATAAATCATAAAATTACTTTGTACCTGCTCGCTGCTGCTTCCGGTATCGTGTTACGTGGCAGAGAAGATGCCGGTCGCCATCTGAGTCTCAGGTGTCCCGAGCCTGTAGCCAGAGCTCCCTGTGGGGCTGGGAGCCTGGCCGCATGCAGCAGCCCTGTCGCCAGCCCTGGGCTACCAGGACCTTGGCCGCGCCCTAATTCTGACACCCGTTGGGAAGCGTCTCCAGCTTACAAGTGAAACCACCAGACTCAGAGAGTCCAGCAATAAGCAGCTCTGGAATGGCCAGTCCAGCCCAGTCAGCAGCCTGCCCAGCCTCCACAGCACCTTGCTAGCTCACGAGTCCCTCCTGGCCTGCATTGGGGTGCCAGACTCCTCAGATGTAGGACTTCTGACGGGAAGTCACAGGGCCTCATGGCCAAGTTAAGATGCTTGAGTTGCATCAGGGCACAGGCACGTGTGTGCATGGCCTGTGTGCATGCATGAAACGTGTGTATGTAATATGTGGGGAAAACCGTGTGCAATCATGTACCATGTGTGCATGGTATGTATATAATATGTGTGGTATGAGTACACAAATGTTCTGTGTATGAACTGTGTGCATGAACAGGGCTGTGTGTGCACTATATGTGCATGTATCAGGTGTACACGGACCATGTGTGCATGTAACATGTGGGCACAAACTGTGCAATCGTGTACCATATGTGCAAGTATGTATGTATCATATGTGTTGTATGAGTGCATGTATGTTCTCTGTGTGGACTGTGTGAATGGACAGGGTGTGTTCATGTACTATATGTGCATGTACCAGGTGTTCATGAACCGTGTGTGCATGTACTGCATGCACATGTACAGGCTGCACACCTGTATGGTGTGTGTCATGTGTGCATGTGCTGTGTGCGTGCATGTGCCACGTGGAAGAGCCATACAAGCATGAACCATGTGTGTATGCATCGTTCGTGCATGTACTGTGCATACAAACCATGTGTGTGCAGCACCGTGTGTGCATGCACCACGTGCATGGATGAACCATGTGTACAGTGCACAACAACCCACGTGCACATGTGCGCATGCACGTGAAACGTGTGCACATACCATGTGTGTGCATGTACTGTGTGTGCCTTAATCTGCTTTGGACAGGAAGCAAGAATTGAGGCAGGTACAGGGCATGCAGGAACACCAGTGGCAGTGCTTCCGTCCTGTGTCCCCCTTCAGTCTTCACTTTGACGAGACCGACCTGTTCAAATGCCCAGAAAAACAGAAGGGAGGCGTAGCAAGACCCAAGGTCCGCCAAGGGCTGCCCAGGGCATCGGACTGTCCAGGCCGGTGCCGTCCTGCGGCCGTGGGTGTGGCGCGCCCCAGAGCCCCGCAGGCAGCCACCTCTGACCGTGCTGGGGATGGCGCCACCAAGATGCACTCGGTGCTGAGCCTTCATGCTCCCGGTGGCTGTTTCCCGCCTGCTGGTTTTCAGGCCTGACCATGCTGTGGCTGCCAGGGCACCTCCGAATGGTGTCTGAAACAGCGCCGCGTGACGTTCTGCTCTTAACTATCTTCTCTTCCACGTGATGTTCTGCTCTTAACTATCTTCTCTTCCTCCCCAGCCTCACCCTGGCTCTCACCTGCATTGTTTGTAATGTTGCAAGTGAAATGTAGTTGGTTCCTACACAAGGACCAGCAAAGTGTATCTTTTCATTATGAAACATTTATCCGACTTTCTCCGAACCCCTGGCGAATGCTAAATTCTCCCCGCGCACTTTCCATCAGCTTAAAACCTATCAGAGCCTGTTTGTGAGTGTGACTTCCCCGATCGTAGCCGAGGGGTGGGTCTTGTCTCAGAAACTCAACAATTCTCACGCCATCCCCCTCGGGAGACCAGGTGCTTGTGCGCGTACCCCGTCAAATAAAAATGCTAGCTGAGAACACTGAAATCTGTTTTTTTAGGATGTGCCCGCTCAAGAGTCGTCATCACAGCTTCCCAAACACTTCGACCCCGAGCCCGAAGCTAAACATGGGACACTGGATGTGACATTTGACTACGACCCACAAGAGCAGAAGCTGCTGGTGACGGTGACAGCCGTGACAGACATCCCCATGCATAACAGGACAGGCGGCAACTCGTGGCAGGTGCACCTCGTTCTCCTGCCGATAAAGAAGCAGAGAGCGAAAACCAGCATCCAGCGAGGCCCCTGCCCCGTCTTCACAGAGACCTTCAGGTTCAACCACGTGGAGTCTGAGATGATCGGGAACTACGCGGTCCGCTTCCGGCTATACGGCGTGCACCGCATGAAGAAGGAGAAGATCGTGGGGGAGAAGATCTTTTATTTAACGAAATTGAACCTTCAAGGGAAGATGTCGTTGCCCGTGACCCTGGAGCCGTCCCACGACCATTCTGTGAGTATCCGAGGTGGCCGTCTGTGGCCTGTGGTTGAGGGCTGCGGCCTGTCACGCACGCAGTCTTTGAATCTGCGATCGACCCAGCGACCGTTTCAGCCTCTCTCCGCGTGGCAGCCAGCCCTTCGAGGTCCGAGGCCGAGGGAGGCGTGGTGTGTTCTCACGATCGCGGCTCCCTCGGAGAGGATCTGCGATTTGTTGTGTGTCTTCTTTGGTCCGTCACGTGCAGCCCAGTGTGGTCCCTGTCTGCTCCTTCGATAACCCTTTGCCCGGCGGTCGATGACGGTGTCATCTGAGCTCGCAGCATTTGCTTTCTTCTGGCGTAAAACCAGGGACTGCAGCAAGCACTCTGCCGCAGGTCCCGGGCACCCACCGCAGAGCACCTGCTCTCGCGCAGTGTCAGAGGCCGGTCGTGCACTGCCTGGCAGAGCCGCCAGAGAGTAGTTGCAAAGTTTCATAGAGGGGCTTCCCTGGGGGCCTCGGGGCAGAGTCTCACACTATCACTGCTGTGGCCTGAGTCCGTCCCCGGCCAGGGAGCTGACCCCAGGGAGCAGCAGACTCTCCTGTCTCTCCACTGCTCCCTCAGCAGTGGATTTCAGTACATCTGCATGTTCTGCTCCCCACTCTCTCTGGTGAGTCTTCCGACCCCCACACCTCTGGTCTGTGCCCAGCTCTTCTACGCAAAAATAAATAAATCTTAAAGTTTCCGAGGCATTCTGGCCTTGCTGTACTTTCCTCCCCTTCTAAGCAGGGAGACAGGGGCTTCAGTTTAGGCCATGAGCGCCTCTCTCTTCTTTCCTGGCCTCCAGGTCCTGCTGGGAGTCTTTCCCTCCATGTTCTTCGTACATTCCCATCAGCCTTTGCCAGTCACAGAGCTGTTTCCTCAGACCAGGGACAGACCACATGGTTCTTTCGATTACGAGAAACTCTGCAGTAGGCTATAAATTTGAATTAGGAATTATGTTTGTTCCTGTTATACCAACCTAAAAATGTTTTTGTAATACAGGTTTTGGAGAAGCCTTGTGTTTTCACATAGTAGGTTGTTTTGAGTCTTCAAGGCGTGAGTCGCAGCGGGTCTCACTGAGCGTGTGCAGGCAGCGCTGGGCTTCCGGGACTTCTGTCCCAGCGCAGCCCACTCCACCCTTGCTGGGCCCACCCAGGCCTCTGAACGCCGCGGGCAACAGTCGGCGGTCGAAGCCCTTGGGTTTACAGGGTCAGACTTAGCAATTATTGGGGGAACTGGTAGCTTGTTAGACTTTTAGATTTCAGAATTTCCACTTTGAGTAATGCCTTTTTATTTTTAAATGATACCAGCAGTTTGTTAGAGGAGAGAGGAAATGAAATGAAAGTGCAAGACAGTATTTGGGGGGAAAGACTCTTGTAAAATTGAATACTGTTCTCTACTTCTTAGTGTGATTTAAAATTTTCCCATTATTTGGCCTGAGTGGTCTCTGGTTAGTCTGTTTGAAATACAGTCTTGTACAGAAAAAAGCGGCTTAGAGATAATGACTGTGTCACCGAGGGTAGGTGTTTTGTGTTGCTTTATTTGATCTGTTTCAAATTGTATTGATTACTGTTCGCTTCACAAAGCGGAAGTCAAACCAGCACCACGTGTTCCTGAGTTCAAGGGCGGGTAAGTAGCCTCCGCGGTGGCCCCCTTCTGTGACCAGTCTCCCCAAGGGCCTGTTTGCCCATGTGGGGCCCGGGCCACGGTCAGGTTCGCTCTCTCGCCTTCTCTCCTTTTCGACCTCCTTGAATCCCATTGTGATTCTGGCTTCTGTGCCCAAAACAGCCGCCCACGCTGTGACTCTGCCTGTTGTCCAGAGGGGCCCAGCGCCGGCGGGGTGAGCGTTCCCAGGTCTGCGGTCGTGTCGGGGCGCGTGGCGAGCCCTGGTAGTTAGTGACTGTGTGGCAGAGAATTTCACTAACACACATCTCATTTTATAGTGTTTGCTGAAAATAAGGGTGCTGTTTTGATGCCCAAAAATCAGAATGAAAATTTTGAGGCAGCAGTACTCCCAGCTTCCTTTTACAGAAAAGGAGGTTGAGTCTCCAGGAAAAGTTTTAAAAAGTGCCCAGTCACCCCGATGGCTGGGCTTGCCCAGCCCTGGCAGGAGCCCAGTGGACTCCCCGGCAGGTGCTGGTCACGTCGTGGCCTCGGGACGGCAAGTGCTGGCCCTTGCGCCGCGGCCGCCCCCGTGGGAGCAGGAAGGGGCAAGTGCTGTAGGGTGTCCCGACAGAGAGGGCCGCCCCCGTCCCTCACCTCGCCTCTTTCAGTGCGAACTCGGGCTTTGGAGTCTTTCAGTTCACGTGTTTCAGATTTTATATCTATTTTAGGAAAGTAAATGTTCACAATTCAAATTTAAAATCCGAAATGTCCGTTCCCAAATGGCCCTACCCTGCTTCTCCTGCGGCTGGGTGGCCTTGGCGGGCGGAGAGGGGGCCCAGTGCGCTGAGGGACTGTGGCAGGGGTGTGGGGGCGAACTCGCTGCTGAAGAGACCTCAGATGTGCGCGCCGTGTACCCGGCCTCAGTAAAAGTGATGCAGTTTGGACAAAAACTGATGAGTCTGTGAGGGTGAGCTCCGCAGCAGCATTCCCTGGGGCCTCCGGTGGCAGCTTCGCCATATCAGATATCTGGGGAGCGGCAAGAACTTGTCAGACTCATCAGGCGGTCGAAGCACCCTCGAGGCACAAGGCCACTGAGGAAGTGTCTCCTGACCAGTGGAGGCAGCGCTGGTCTCTGTGTCTGCTTCTTGCCCAGGCGCCAGGGGCCGGGCCCGTCTCTCCCGGCCCAAGCTTGGCTGAGCTGGCCCTTGGAACACGCAAGGCCGCGCTCTGGGAACGCACGCTCACAGGCCAGAACGTAGCTTCGGGGCCACATCAGCCCCTGCACAGGTGGAACCTCCCGGGAGTGTCCGGCCGGCCTGTCTGGGGGCCACGGCTCAGTGCCCGCCCGCGTGGTGCTCTCGTTCCCGTTCATCCTTCAGTCCGTCTCAGCAGCTGATTCGTTTCAGGGACCCTCCCACTCACTTCGGCCATCTCACCGGTTGAGCTGTGGACAGTGGAAAATACAAATGCTCTCTGACAGGAAGAAATAAAGGGCAAGTCGCTGTTAATTCAACGCAGCAGTCGGAAAGCAGTTGCTGGAGACGGCTCCCGGCTGAGGCCCGTGTCTGACTCGTTCCACAAGGTGTCAGCAGCATCTTACACGGCGGCGACAGCAGCTGCGGCTCAGGGCCGGCAGCCCCACCTCGCACGCCACGCCCTGGGTGTTCTGTGTTCAGGTGGTCTGCGTGCTGCGCTTCAGCTCCTGGACACCTCTCTGCCCATTAGACCCGGCCCATCTTCGGCCACCACAGGGCTGCGTGCTGTCCTGCGCTGACTACCCAGAGCACAGCTTGGTGGAGAGGCCGGGGCAGCAGGGGGCAGCACAGCCCGCACTGGCCGAGTGGGCCATTGTGTGGCCCCTCTGGGAGTCCGGAGCACGAGGCGGAGAGGCAGGTGGTGCTCGGCTCCGGTGCTGGCACGCTCTTCCTTCCCAAGATGCGTGTCTGTAGCCCCGCTGTATAAAGCAGGTAAAAGTGAAATTTCACTAACACACATCTCATTTTATAATGTTTACTGAAAATAAGGGTGCTGTTTTGATGCCCAAAAAATCAGAATGAAAATTTTGAAGCAGCAGTCTTTCCTTTTACACAAAGGAAGTTGAGTCTCGAGGAACAGTTTTAAATATGCCAGGTCACCCCGACGGCAGGTGGCAGCGTTGACTCAGAAACCTGACGCCTCCTCTCAGCACAGCTCTGCTCACCCTGTGGCCGAGTCACCACCCCGCAGCTCTGAAATCTAGTCCGATTTATTTTTTAAAATAGTACAATGTAGAGAAAGTTTGCCTTCCACAGATGAGGTACAAGTGATGACTCCCTAAATAGCTTGTTCTGCCATCTCCAGGTGCTTCTGTTACACAGAAGTGGCAGGTGAGTCTTCAGACCAAGACACACACAGACACCCTTGAACTAAATCTGCAGTCAGGTAAATGCTGACACCACGTGAACAGGTGGCCTCACCACTCAGGGCGGTGACAGTGACTCATGCAGGTGACACGCTGAGGCTGGGAGCTGCCCCGTCACATCACCTTCGTGCCACTTCCGGGCCCCGGTGGTCTGACTGGGAGGTCGCTTGTGTTTGTATGGCTAATGTTTTGGTTAAATAGCTAGAATTATGTTTTACAAAATGCAACTAAACAGACACCACTAACTCCAGTTGGAAAAGCAGTTGTCTGGATAACAGAGCGAAGCCAAAGCCTAGAAAGCATTTGGAAATAGTGTGGGATGTTATTTTCTGTCATTGTATTTAGTTTTGCCAACAGCGAGAAATTATATTTTTACTAAAAACATGGACTCATATCACCTGTTTAAGTTGATTAAAAAGAAGCCCAAAGGTGTTTGGGGTCCCGTGTACACCTGTCATTCTAGCATCAACCAGGTTAAATCGGTCGATTTTGAAAAGCTCCCTCCACGTGGAGACAGTTCTGGGGTGCGGGTTGTTCGCCGCCTTCACCAACCGAAGTCTCTCAAAGCCAGCGAGCTCTAGCAATTCCAGGATGTGCTGGAGCAGCGGGAAGGCAGGGAAGACGGCACGCTCGCTGAGTCAGCCAGGCTCCTTGCGTGCTCAAAGCTGCCCGGCACCCACTCACACATCGCTCCCTGTGGGGACAGCTCCACGTCTCCAAGGCTGACCAGGACAGTATGACACTTCTGAGGTCCTGTTTTGTTTCTGGGTAAACATTTGTAGTTTTTACTTAAGATGTAAAATGTGCACAGACAGCCCCAGGTCGTGCTTGCCGGGCGCTGTGGCCTGTCCTGCTTCCCTGCCGCTGGTGCGGTCCAGGCCCGCTCGCCTGTGGCCTGCCGCCTCTTCCCCTCAGCGGGCCCCTCCAAGTGCCAGGCTGTGCGCTACAGACTGGCGCGACCAGGCCTGCACCCCGCGAGTCCCACCTGGTGAGGAGGCAGACAGAGCCGCCTCTCGTGGGCTGAGCTGGATAGACACGCAGAGGGCGCCAGGTGACGAGGTGATGTCAGCCCTCCTCTGCGGCACGCTCTGCCTCCCGACACGGCCCCGCTCAGTGCATGTGCCCCGTGTGCTGGCCCTCGGCCTGAGCTACGTCCTGAAATGCCCTTCCCTGTGCCTGGAGAAAGCCTGTGGGCCGATGTCCAACGTCTCTTCTCAGGAACAAGCGTCTGCTGCCCAGGAGCTAAGCACACCCGCTTCCATAGTCCCATAAGCCACGCCAGCCTCCATTACCGTGCACACCGAGGCCTGGCCACACACTCCCTGGCCACGGTCTTTGCAGGGTGGCCAAGGAGCGTCTCTGCCCTGAGTCCGTTGCGGTTTTGTTCTGCTCTAGGCGGTTTCCCACAGTACGGCCCGCAGTGTGGCTGGTAACGCGCTTTGCAGTCTGGTCACAGGTAAGTCAGCACTGCGAGGCGGAGGGGACGTCCAGCACCTGCCGGGCCGGCTGTGGGCACACTCAGCTCGGGACGAGGAGGCGCAGGCCGCCCTCCCGTGGCCCCTTGCTCCTCCCCTGAGTGGACTCCTGTTCTGTCTGGCGGCCGTGCTGCAGCCACAGCATCCACGGAGAAACAGCCCCGTGGAAAGGGTGCTGACGGCGCAGACGAGCCACGGCTGGTGCCGGCCAGTGTGGTCGGCTGGCCTGAGGGGTCTTCACTGGCGTCTTGAGGACACGAACATGTGAGGGGTGTTACAAGATATGCCTAGGTGAATAAAGAGCTACAAGAAGTAATCGAAACCACAGGGAAAGAAGACAGTATGGGGGAAGAGGCAGATTTAAATAATGACCATATGGAGCTTCTAGAACGAGAAATAGAGTCCTTAAAAATAGAATCAGTGAAAATCTGAGTAAGAGGGGAAGGAGGAGGGGTGGAGGCTGGAGCGAGAGTGCCGAGGGCACTTTCTGACAACACCAGGAAAGGCCCCGGACTGTGAACTCCCGATGTCCATGGCTCACCGTGAGGCCCCTGCGGCTCAGCAGGGGGTCACACCAGCCACGACAGAGGTGTCCTTCGCGTGCGGGGCGCGGGGGCTCTCCCCCCCTGAAATCATGCCTGTCACCTCCTTCCCTGACCTGGTGGGGCTCCGTCTGTGGGGCAAGGGGCCTGAGCGGGTGCTCCCGGAAGTGGCACCCGGCCCCGGCCGGCATGGGCGGTAGCCCCTCTGGAGAACTTTGGCCCTGTTGTGTTCACATCACCCCATTTCATAAGCATCGAAGCCTCCCTGTGTGCTTGAGGCATCTCCCGGCAGCGTGGACACTGGCTCCACCGCACGAGGCCCAGCTGCCTGGCGTGCGGCAGCAGCTGGCCCCAAGTCCCGAGCCAGGGTCCTGGCCGTGCGGGGTCGGTGAGGAGTGGCCTCTCACTCTGCGCCTCTTCCCGTCCCTGACTCCTGATGGTCAGTGCTGAGGGGACACGTCAACGGGGCCCTTGAGAGCTGCCTGCTCTGGGGAGAAACTGAGTCGTGTTTGCCGACTGCTGCCCTCGTGCTGCCGCTGCCACTGCCACAGAATTGTTCACACGACTGGGCCCGGGGTGGGGGGAGGGAGGCTCAGGAGGGGCGGCATGCTGGCCGGGGCAGCGGTCTCGAGGGCGCCAGTCTCCCTCTTAGTTGTCCTTCTCAACTTTGGGTCAGTCCCCTGTGGTCAGGGGAGCCACGTGGGGTGTGCAGGGGACACAGACACTGAGTACAGTGCGTGCCTAGGGGGCGCTGCTGGGCTGGCCTGTGTGGGGCCACAGCGAGCCCTGACCGCTCAGCGGTGCTGCCTGCAGCCTCGTCTCATGCGCTGCGCCCACGGTAGTGAGTCCTGACTCCACTGCTTCCACCCACCTGTGCCCTCGCACACCCACAAGGCCGGCGCCGAAGGTGGGAAGGCAGCTCCGCACCTCTGGGGGTGAGTGCAATGCAGCTCTCCGACCGCAGTTGGTCTCTGCTGCTTACACGTGCATCTCAGACAGAAAGGGGAGCAGAACAGGCAGATCCACTGGAACACACTGCTGAGGTGAGCGGTGGGGAGGCAGGAAAGGTCTGCTGCGTCCTGGAGGTCCCCTCCCTGGCCGGGCTGCGGAAGCCCCACAGTGCTGCGCTCAACCCCCTATGCCAGGAGGGAGGCCCTAAAATTCTTTTAAATCTGACGTAGACAATAGTGTTACCATCTTCACTATTTTTGAACTTTGTTTTTATTGAGGTAACGCCACTGGCAGCTCTGTGTGGGGCTCAGGGGTGCGGGATCACACCCTTGGGCGTGTGCCGCCCCAGGGCACCCTGAGTCCCCCACCACAGTCTTCATTTAAACTCACAGAGCGAATCCCTTTTGCAATCTTTAAATAAAACCCTACACATTTATTTCTGCTGCTGTGTGTTCACTTGTATCTGTTGCATCCTTAGCTTCAGGGATTCTTTCTAAAGCCTCTAGTGTTTCCATTTGGGTTTGTTCTGGAAAGGTTCAATTACAAACCACAAGTTCTGTTTCAACAACACTGTCTGGATATTCTCTTGCTCCTGTGTCCTTTTGGCTTGTTGACATTTCCTGGGAATCTGCCCCTTTCATCAAAATTGTGAGTTTGTCGGAAGCTCTCAGCGCCGCCTCTGTCTTGGCGCGTCCCAGCATCTGTGACGGCGTCTCCCTGGTCTGGTCGTCTCTGACGTCTGTTGTCTGCGCCACCCTCTGTTGCCTTCACCGAACTCACCAGCGTTGTCTGTTCTTGTCTTTCCGAACAGCTTGTTTTCATTGTCATTTCATTTCCCATGGGCTATGTGGACGTATATCCTTCATTTCCAAAAAGACATGGAACTTTTCTTCATTAGAAGACAGTTTGGATTTCTAACAAAAGTATGTGTTGAATGACTTCCTCAATTTGAAAGTCATTGCTATTTGCTTTAATTTTCAATGAAAATTCCACCGTGTGCTTGAGAAGATAGATATTCCGTAGTCGTAGGGTTGGTGTTCCACAAACCACCCGTGGTCGGTTTTGTTCCCTGTGATGCTGCGTCCTCGCCGTGTGCCTGCTGGGTCGTGGCTGAGAGGAGGAGGTGTGCCGGCGCCCTCGCAGGTTGGGGGTCTGCCTGCTCTCCCTTCTGGTTCTGGCAGTTCTTGCTTTCTGTATTTTGAATACAACTTATTAAGTGTAAGAAACTTTGCAATTACTTGATCTTCGCAGCAGATCGAAAGTCTCATCATTACTGTGTGTGCCTTTTCATCCCTAGTGACGGCTGTTGCCTTAAAGTTCACCTTGACTGATGCTGACGGCTGCATCCATGTTCTTTGGCTATTGTTTCATAGAAAATGTTTTCCGTCCATGCCTTTTTAGGTTTCTGTCTCTGTCTTTCACAGGTTGGTTTATAAATACAGTTTTGTCTTGTTTATTTAATCAAATGTGCCAATTGCTGCCTTTAAAAGTTAAGACATTTACATTTAGTATAATTGAGTCTAAATCTGTGTCAGTCTTTTAAAGTCAGCAAGTCTTTAAACAACAGTGCTTTGCATTCAGAAAATCCTTCATTAACATCTGTGACTTTTAAGAATGTGATCTTTTCTGATGTATATGTAAATACACAGGAATTTATGAACCCCTCTTATCTATTATCTCTTTGTCTGTTGTGCAGTGAAGAGAGCTCCAGGGGCTAAAATATGCTAAGAACAACATTTATAATCTAGTGTCTTGGGAATTCTGCTTGTAAGTCTTGCTTTCCTGTGACATACCTACCTAATTCCAATAACCATGACGCCGACAGTGTCTCTTGTTTTACTAAAACGCCATGAAGCTTTTGTTTCTGGCTGCAGGGCTGCGACTCCCAGGTGAGCGTGTCCGAGATGTCCTGCACTGAAAGTGCATCCTCCTGCCAATCCCTGGAGCACGGCTCTGTCCCAGAAATCCTCGTCGGCCTGCTGTACAACGCGACCACAGGGAGACTCTCAGCCGAAGTGATCAAAGGCAGCCACTTCAAAAACTTGGCAGCAAACAGGCCGCCCAGTGAGTGAAACAGTTTTTTAATTCTCTTATTTCTGCACTTTGGGACTCACAGTGTAGGAGCTTCAGTCCCGCCCGCTAGTCGGAACCAGTCAGAGTGAAATGCTGTGAGCATCAGCTTCTCTGTTTCATGTTTTCTATTTGCAGTTACTCGAGCAGTAGAAAAATTTGGGACTCAAAAGATTAGTGGTACGGTGACAAGACGTAATTTTTCATAGTGTCTGCAGAGCGAATTATCCCCGTCAGAGCCATGATCTGCTCACACCAGAAAGACCAGTAACATCCCACAGCTGTACACAGGGGCACGCGCAGCTGCTGTTGCCAACCGAAGAGCTGTTTTCTGTCCGCGTGCAGCGACGCCAGCTAACGTAGAGTCAGACCCCTTTCCTTCCTTCTCCGACAGTTTAAGAAGGAACCTAGAGGTTTCTCCACACTTTCTGACTTTGAAACTATAAGTCGGCATGGCCGGCAGGGCCTTGGAGGGCTGTACCGTGCCTCCTCGGGGCAGCAGGAAGGAGGAGCCCACTGCTGCTTGGCCCAGAGCAGGCCCTGCCCCGGCTCTGCCTCGCACGCGTCCCTCGTGCTGCCTTTCCCAGCTCAGGGCTGGTGAGTTGTAGGACACAGAGAACAGGGCTCCCAACAGGCTGTTGATGCCTGCGGGAAATGAAATGGGAAAATAGCAGCTTCCTGTGCGTGTCTAAAATTAAAGCCGTGAATGCCAAGGTGAAAAAATGCGAAAGGAAACCTCGAAAAGTGGTGGGCACCTTGAATGTGTTTAAGATTCAGCACAGACTTGCTTAAAGCATTTTTTCTCCACACACAGACTTATTACTGGAGAGAACTTTTTCCACCTTTGAATTAAATTACATTTACTTCTCAGTGTCCTGAAAATCCCTTTTCCAGTCAGAGTCATAAAAATATATTTGCTTTGCCCACGGAAGCCTTGGAGGAAACCTTCCTTCTTACACACAACCTGGAAAGTCTTGAGCTCAAAGTTCAAAGCCACGAGTATGTCTGTGGGCGACGCTCTGGCGAGTGGCCTCTCAGCCGCTCCTTTATGGGTAGCGTTCAGGTCGTGTGGGTCACGGTGTGGCAGCCGCCTCGGGCAGGTAAAGGTGTGTGGAAGCAGGCTGACGCCCTCCCTGTTCAGAAGGAAGGTGCCAAGGGAGGAGAAACAGTGCCAGCACGACACGAGCGGTCAGGCCGTGCGACTGGGCTCTGCGCGCCAGCACCCCTGGGGTGCAGGCGCAGAAGCCTGGCAGGGACTGAAACGAGCAGAGCGTTCAGAGGCGCGGTCAGGAGGGTGGGGAGGCCCGTGGCAGAGGCGCCCGCTTGCCTGCCACCCGAGCACGCTCCCGACCAGCAACGGGACCAAGAGTGAGCTGGCTGCCTTCGGTCAGCAGCTGTCGGCTTGCTGTTTCTCGTTAGCTGCCAGTTTAATTCTTCAACAAATATTTAATTGGAGATGCTAAACCTATCCTCCTAAGTGTGTTTCTCTCTTGGTAGGAGAGGAGGCGCACTAGAGCTGGGGCGAAGGGAGTGGGCAGGTGGTGACAGACAGGTGAAGAGGGGCCAGGGCGTGCAGGCAGAGGGCAGGCGGGAGCAGTTGCCAAGAGCTGAGGACTGGACCTCAGGATCAGGACGGTCATTGTCAGCTGGGAGGTAGCGTCAACCTGCAATGAGTCTTTTGGGGTATTTATAAAGTAAAATGTGACATAGCTAGATCGGTCTGTCTTATGCTACAGATAATTGATATAAATATTGAGAAGATCATGACCCTTCATAGCTGGGTACTAAATTGAACTGTATTGTCAACTGAATGATCCAGTTTTTATCCAAAGAAATAATGGCATCACGAGAGAGCAAAAATGCTGATAGTTTCTAGTTTATTTTGCATCCCTTAATTTTATATGCCCCTGGGAGTGATTAAAAAAAGTATTTGAAATATTAAATATTGCATGGATATGCTTAAAATTGAGCCTCATAATAACCTTGATCCTTGAATGACTTTTGATCAGTCTTTTATAGTCTGATAATTCGCATGATTCTGTGTTCAGTGTGCTTTAGACCAAAAGGATCTCATCCTGGAGATGCCCCCCCCCTGAAAATAATGTAGTTTTTGTGAAGATATACAGTGACCTTAAAATTCTCATTCCATGAAATTTACCCAGCCGCCCATTTGTTTGACCCTCTACCTGAATTAAAATGCTCAAGTTTTGTGTTCTTCCACTCAGTGAACAGTGTTTCCGCTTTAACGCTAACCTTTGACCCTCTTTCGCCCAACAATTGACATCTGGTCATTATTTCTTTTACTGCTTTCCACCCCCTGTTGTCAGATGGACTGTTCTGTTGTCTAAAACACTTGATAGGTGGACAGGTTTATATAATCCGAGGTGAGTCCTGTAGAGGCTAATTGGATGTTGTCTTTTCATGCAAAAACGAAATCCCCTCCAACTTGCCAGCACTGAAGCTGTCCACCATGTTGGTTTCCAAAAATATGCACATTTCTTATCTGTGGTACTTGAAATGAAAACTAACTTAGACTGTATCTCTGATTATGGATGATGGTATTCAGAGTATTTATAAAATAAGCAAAACTTCTCAAATTAAAGGTTTTCTTTTTTCATTCACTGTATCTTGATTCCTACAACAGAAATAGATATTTCACGAGAAATATTGCGATTTTCATGAAAACTGATTGAACTTTTGATGTGAAGTACACATGATGGATTAACATGCTGAAGGTCATTTGCATGAGACTAAAGAACTTGAACGCGCAATTATTTGAAGAGAGGGTTTATCTCCCAAATAATCAGACAGTGAACTGTTGTGATTCACTTTGTACACTAAACATCGCATCAATTTTTTTTTCCGATTCATGACAATAGTCAAGATGCCATCCTGAAATTGTCACGTTAAATTGTGCCAAGAAGGAATCGTACCCTATTTATTGCACCCCCCAAAGCACATTAAATGTACTCTTGCATGAAACCAGGAGGAGGTTTTACTGGATTTGCAGAACGTTGAGTCCTTAGTGCATTTGGCTTCATTTTGGCCCTTAAGTGTTTTAAATATATATTTAAAAACCACATCCATGCAGAGATTTTTTTGACATTTCATCCTAAGCTGTTCTGACATCATCTTTGCATTCTCGTCTCCCTCTTTTCCTCACCATTTGCCTTCATTTCTGTTTGTTTGTTTCTCCTTATTCTCTGAAAACAAGTGGAATGCTTCACAGTGTTGTGGCTAATCGAGCTTGCTAAGTGTCTATTGATGCTATGACGTCCTGCTTAGTGAAGCTAAATGGGGTTGGGGCGGGCGGGGGCGGGCGGGAGGCCAAGGCTGGGGGTTGGGGGCGGAGGAAGGGTCGGTAGGTGTGCCTCTAAAGTGGACCACAGGGTGGTGAAGTTAAGGTGTCTCCAGCCCCGGCAGACTGCCTGCCCACTTAGCATCCCCTGCACCTGTCACGTTTTAGAAGCGTCGAGCTCAAAATGGAACTCGCTGGATTTCCATTGAGCGCATTGTACGCTGCACCCTTAGCGAGAGTAAGTCGCCCTCTGCACACATGCCCCGGAAGAGCGCTGTCTGAGTCCGTGGCCAATGCTGTCTGTGTGTGTCGTCCTGTTCTCTATAGATACCTATGTTAAGTTGACTCTGCTGAACTCCATGGGCCAGGAGATGTCCACGTGCAAGACCTCCGTCCGCAGGGGGCAGCCCAACCCCGTGTACAAGGAGACCTTCGTCTTCCAGGTCGCCCTGTTCCAGCTATCCGACGTCACGCTCATCCTGTCCGTGTACCACAGGCGCAGCATGAAGAGGAAGGAGATGATCGGCTGGATCTCCCTTGGGCTGAACAGCTCGGGCGAGGAGGAGCTCAGCCACTGGACCGAGATGAAGGAGTCCAAGGGGCAGCAGGTGTGTCGCTGGCACTCCCTCCTCGAGTCCTGACCAGCTGTCCGGCCGGCCAGCGAGGGCATGCCCGGAGCTGGTCCCTGGAGCGTCTCTTTGCCTCCTGCCAGGAGCCCGACGCTGGGGACCTGTGGCCTGGCAGACTGCTCCAGCTGGTTTGGGAATGTGAGAATCGCGTGCCGGGCCCGCAGCCCTGGACAGCATACTGCTGGGCTGAGTCCACTCACCTCTGCGAAAGAGCCAGCAGTTCCACAAAAAAAATCACCGTTATAAATTATTTTTAAAGTCCTAGCGGCTGCACTGTTCCAGCATCGTCCAGCATTTCATCCATAAAGCGCATTGTGATGCTGACGCGGTGTCGGGGGCCCTGAGCCTGCCCCCACCACGGCTCACAGAAGGGCTTCCGCCACAGGAGCGCGGCCGCCGGGATCCCGTGTGCACTGGTTCGCGTCCCCGGCATGCCCAGGAGCGCGATGGCGAGTGCAGACAAGCTCTCCTGTCCAAGGACTTCTCGTGTGTCCCTTTGGAGCCAGCTCACTGGCTTGGTCTCATGCAGAGACACATGTCACCTGCCGGGCCCTCGCGGGCCCTTCTGACAAAAGCACGTCCCACGTCCTTTCTGCCCACGTAGGAAGCCCCAGGGCAGGGCCTGGCTTCTGCCTTCCTTTCACAGAGTGACCCTCAGAAACTGTCCGTGTGCAAATAGACCTTTTACAGACCAAGAAGGGCGGGGAGAAGCTGCTGAAACTCGAGAACAGCTCAAGTGAAAGGAAATGCCCTCGTCTGCCTGGGTCACCTCCAGCCAGCGCGGCAGGAAGCAGGCACATTCCGATGAGAACTGTCTCTGACCCGAGCCCCACTCGGGTGTGCGCTGGTGACCCGGGGCTGGTCCCAGCCCAGCCACGCCGTGCTTGAGCGCGAGGTGCCGCGCGGCGGCCGGCGCCGGGCTGCACTGGGGCCCTCCAGGCCGTCCCCAGCGTGACGTCATCTGTGCCTTCCATGTCGGCGAACTGCTCACGCAGCTCAGAAGCTGTGTGTGCGAAACCAGGCCTTCGCTTTTTATGAACTGCAGATCCTCAGAGCGGCGTCCGGGCTCCCTCCGCGGGCAGCGCGGGCGGCGTGCCGACCTCCCCAGGCAAGGCCTTCTCCTTGGCGTTCTGCGAGGAGCTCTGGAGGATCGGGAACCTTGTCAGCTGTTTTCTTTTTACTTTTGCTTCTTACCCAATATGTAACTTTACGCGTGTACTTTATTAAATAGAGTACGTTTTATACGCAAGGAAAAGACTCTTTTTCTCCCTTTCTAACTCCCGTCCAACCAGGCAAAGCGCACTCAGGGTCACGGCGGGGGCCTCCTGCAGAACAGGCGGGTCAGGCCTGGGCTGGTCGTCCCCGGACAGATGGCGGGGCTGCAGACGCTGCCACTCGCACCAGCCATACCGAGGCCTTAAACCCAGTGAGTCGGTGCGCTCCTAGCAGTGTTTAGCTTAAACAGGTGGCAGCTCTGTGCATGCGGACACATGATTGTGGCCGCTGGGCAACGGAGGCTGGAGGGTGCTCAGCCACTCTGCAGGGGCTCCCATCCTTTGCCCCGAGCCCGAGAGCTCCCAGGGGTTCTAGAGTAGAACTGTGAGGCCAGTGACGAAATAGCTCGCAGGAGTGTTTTCAGGGAGGTGTGGAAGGTGCCGAGGGGCGTGGGCTGGCTGAGAAGCCACCTGCGGGCATTGGGTGCCGGGCCTGCTACCAGCATTTTTCCTGGCCGTGAAGTAAGTGACCGTTGCTGACCGCTGAGATGGCCCCCAGCGTCTCCGGGCTCACTTGTCACTGTGCCCAGCAGCCAGATGCCTCCCAGCACAGCCTGGAGAGGAGGAGGCCGGAGGTGTAGTTTGTGGAGTCTCTTTCTTCCATGTGCGCAGAGTTGTGCTGCTTTGCTCTAGCCTTGGTTTTTCTAGTGTGGCGGCAAATCCAGAAACTTTTAAGATGTTTCAGTGAGGGCCCTGCCTCTCCCCCAGATGCCTGTCCTCAGGCACTGTGACTCATCTGCGTGTCTGTTTGCACTTTCCTACACGCACCACATGCACGTGTGTGTCCATGTAGAGATAGATGTGCACAGGCGTGTGTGTGTCTGCACAGTGAGTGTGTGTGAGGTGAAGGTACCCTGGCTTTTCTTTTTTTAAAAAAAGATTTTATTTATTTATGCAATAAGAGCTGGGGTATAGGCCAGAGTCCAGGGAGGCGAGAGGATTCACCAGAGGCAGAGCCGGAAACAGAAACAGGCAGATCGACTGAAACACACTGCTGAGGGGAGCAGCAGGCGAGGCAGGAGAGGTCTGCTGCGCCATGTGGGTCCCCTCCCTGGCCGGTGGCGGGGATCAAACTCGTGCTGCAGTGACTACGGTTTGCTTCATAGTGCGTTGCTTAACCTACTGCGCCACCAGGGAGGCCCTGCCCTGGCTTTTTCAGATAGCTGAAAAGAAATGCACTTACCAAGTTCCTCGATGAGTCTCCTGTGTTTGCTACAACTTCTGTTCGGTCTGGGTGCTACTTGCCGCATTCTCCGCACTCCACACCCCACGTGCAGGGAGCCCACCCCCGATCGGTCCCTTCCTTGGAACAGGACCAAGCAGAGCTCGGGGGCCTGCTTCACGGGCCTGACATGCCAGGCATGCCCCTGCTCTCTCCTGAGCTAGGAAGCCACAGGAGAAATCCTGTCTCAGTAACTCCAATACCAGGGCCCCCAGTGGGGCTGTTGCTGCAGAAACTGGAGAGACTTTCTCTGAGATCTGCTGAGTTTTATCCTCACGAGATGGCCCAGGGGAGGGGGAGGAAATGACACCGGCAGGGAGCTCCTGAGTCCACATGACCCCCTCACCTGTCCCCAAGCTTGGGTGTCTGTCGCCGCCCACAGGGAGCCCAGCAAGGGCCCCGGAGTGGGGAAGTGTGCGTGCGGGGTTCCTGGGGCGCGCCCTGGAGGGCAGACCCCACTTGGTCTTCAGGAGGGGGTGCTGTCGGGCACCCACCCACCTCCAGGGCGTTCTCTCCAGGGGCAAACTTAGACCAGTGGTTTCCAAATGACTGTTCAGGACTCTTGTGAGTGCTGGGTTGGACGCTCCGAGACTGTTTCCTTGGGGCTGGGGCGGAGCCCAGAATCCACTGGCAACCAGCCCCAGCATCTTGGGCCGGCCGAGGCCAGGCCGTTAGCCGCGTCGGGCGGCAGGCACAGGTTCCGGTGTCTGTGGACCAGGCCTCAAGTCCGCTGGTGGCAGGTGCGCTGGGTTGTTGCACAGCTATCACGCGGTCTCTGTGTTTTTCAAGCAAAAATGTGCGTGATGTTTCCGACAGCGAGATTAAGGCTGAGTCGGTGCTGCCGGCCCTGCCCAAGCCCCCTCAGAGGGAGGCTGCCAGAGACAGTACAAGCAGGGGAGCCGTGAGTCCTCGCGCCGAGCAGGGGTGGCTCAGTCCGCTGTGGGGTCCGCAGGGGCCGTGGGGCTCTGCTCGTCACCAGGAGGATCCTGGCCCTTCGACTGCCCATCCAGACTCGCCGGGCCGGATGCGCTCACTGTGCTGGGCGGTGGCGACACGTTTTCAAGCCTACGTGGGACCTGCCGTCTCTGCGGCTCGGGCATAGACGTGTGGGAGCCCTGCCGAGCCCCGTGTGACAGGTACCCCCTCCGGAGCCTGCTGACGTTCCTGGGACTTGCTGTGGCGGCACCCCCACGCCCCGAGAACCCTGCCCAGAGTGCCTCCGGTCCCGTCGCTGCACACTGCTCTGGGGTGCTGTTCAAACGTCTCCTCCCAAGCTGCCTGCGAGGGCTGACACCAGGCAGCTGGTGGGGGCTTGGGGGGTGGGGGGCGGGGGCCAGGCCACGATGGCTCCTGCCCGCCAGGGGCTTCTCGGCGACGGCTCCCATCAGACAGGGTGTCAGTCCCAGGCCCGCTCAGGCTGCGTGTGTCTGTCTCGTTGGCGCCAATCTCTGTCTTCTCGGTTGCTCTGTTCTTCCTTAGGGTGGTGTTTTCTGTCTTTTGTAAACACACGTTAATACGACAGCTCCATGTTCTCCTCTTTCTCTGAAGACAGGTGGTAAAGTGCACTTGAGTTCCTGGTTTTCCTCATGTCAGACGTAGACACCTCTATTCAGCGCCAGAGTTCGTGGGGACAGGCTTTCCATTTTGGAAGTTGGTTCCCAGCAAATGTCCGTGACGAGCCCACTGCAAACGTGAGGCTCCACGGGCGCCCGGCCCGCACTGGGCTGCCTCGGCCCACTGCCACGCTGGGGCCAGTGCGCTCGCCCCCGGGGCCGGCCTTACCTGGCAGCACAGAGCCAGCGGCTGGGCTGTCAGAACATCCTCAGAAAGACATGCAGCCTCCCTCTTTAGACGACCCCGTCCCTGCGCCGAGTCCCTTCCTTCCACCCCCTGCCGACCGGTGGTGCACAGTCAGGCGCCAGGCCCCCGCAGCGTGGCCACACCTTCCGAACGGCCTGGCTCCTGTCTCCCGGCTGCATGGACCGGACAGTGGACAGAAGGGGAGGGGCAGGACGAAGCCTCGGTCCTTGGGTGGCTAGGGCCTCCGCACCTTCTGAGGGTGGCCTGTGTTTGTGGGTTGGGAGCAGGACAAGCTGGTTTTGATCTAACGACCGTTTTATCGTAGAATTGCAACACCTTGGCACCCAGAAATCGCTAAGTAACTGTGCTGGCAGAGCCCCTCGGTGGCAGCGTGTCCAGGGACAGCCCCTCGGTGTCAGTCTCAAGCCTGTGTCTGCAGTGTGTTATTTTCCAGGGCCCTTCTTCTTCGCCCTCTTTTTCATTCTGATCGCTAGTTGATATTCGCGTTTGTCTTTTAAATATTCAAGACTGCTTTAAAAAGAAAATCCTCAGCACCTTTCTGTTTATTCCTTTTGTGGTCTCCCACCTGAGCTGTGTTTGGAATGAATACCCCGAAGATGAATATAATACTTCATTATGCCCTGACAAAGTGCTGTTCTGAATCCGTTGACACATTCAGAGGCCCTGAGAACGCTCATTTCCATAAATGTAAGCAGTTAATGTTAAATATGACTACTCTGTTTAATGAGAAAATAGGAAATTTCCCTTTTCTCTGAGATTTATTGTTTGCCTTTTGCATCTGGTGGAGGGAGTGAGCTGCACTCCCACTCCCACCCCCACCGTGCTTGTCGGTGGGTTCCTAGCCCTGGGCCACAGCCAGTCTTTGTGTACCCCCTGTCACCACCTCCATCAGGGCCCCCCAAAAGTGCGACAATGGCTCCAAGTGGAGAAATGACCCTGTGTGCACCTGCGTGTCAGACCCGGCCCAGGAAGCCTCAGGCTTCCCGCACAGCGCACAGCGGAGCAGACCGACTTCTTGGAGATGAGACTGCAGGGCATAAAATGTTAGGGTTTTATGACCTAAAATCTCTACTTTTTGCTCTCCCCACTTCCCCATCCAGTCTGCACATTCTTTTCACTTTAAATCATGCAAGAAAGTCTTGTTTTAAAAAGTCCTGATCTTAAAATGTTCACATGGTAGTTTCATTGGGCAGTTTCATAAACAAGAATAACTACCCGAGTCAAGGGAAGATGGGGCCTGTCTTTGTTGGGGGCAGTCTTCTGGGTGAATTTGAAAGCGTTTGCAACATTCTGCAATTATATTTATTGTATGGGGGGACCAGGGTAGCTTTTGCATTTGAATTGGTTCTTTTAGTATTTAAGTTTGTTTGAACAACTGTTTGAAGCTCAGCTAGAAAATAAGGGTGATACTCCAACAAAAGTATTTTGAAATTACAAATATTACTTTAAATTTACTAATAGAACATTTCCAGTAGTAGCTTGTATTACAAAATTAATTTATGATGTGTCTGCCTCATTTTATTGTGATGACTCGTTTTCATAGTGAAAATAATGTAATGGCAACAATGTAATTCCTTTAAATTTAAGGAATTTATAAAGCTGTCCTAGCGAGAACAGTCAAGACTTGGCTGGATTCTTGCTAGAATTTTGAAATAAGAAAGCGTATCCACATTATTTTTCAGTCTGAGCTGAGTATGAGTTTCAAGGGTCTGGATAAATGTTGAACTCTTCGGAAACTCAAGTCCTTCACTCAGTACTCTTGCATTGTGTTTTATTTCTCAAGATCATGCAATTTTGTGAAAAACCCTATTCATTGACTCTTTCACTCAGTACTTTCCTTCCCACCCTCCCCCTCCCCCTCCTCTTCTTCCATCCTTTCTTCCTTCCTGTTTCACTTTTTGAGGCAAGAAACTTCCTTCACAGTATAGTTCTGCAGAGCTTTCTTATTTTTCTACTAATGGCTTTAATAGCAGGATGAAATGCTCTATGAGCAAAACTGTTAAACCACCTGAAAATACACCACCAAGGCCATTTCCCTTGGTCTCACCTTGTCCTCAGTGCATCAGCGAATGACTAAGTCATTCACGGGTCTTCCTAACGTATCTGAGTGTCTGCATTCTCAACGGTGTGGTGTTACTGTCACATTAACTTGTTTTTGATCAAAAACATGAACAAGTGTGTGTGTGCATGTGGGTAACCTTTTTATGGACCTGGTCTACAGGCAGTCCTCTTCGTGGGACTGAAACTGCCCTCTCTTGCGCTTCCCCAAGTCTCCGTCCCTGCTCTCCGCACACCAGTGTCTCCTGCCTTTTTCCTCTTGTGGAATCGTGTTATGTAAAGAAGTGACTGACCTCTGAGAAAACAGTGTAAAAACTGTTTCAGTGATTTCATCCAAGGCGGTTTTTAATGGCACTTTAATTTCCCAGAGAATAAATTTTTGTGTGGGTTCAAAGTTACTTTTCTGTAAGAAATCTCTTTTATGTCTTAGCACTCAACTGAAATGGAAAGATGTCTAAGGTTTCTCCGGTGATACATCAAGATCAGCCCTATTCTAATCACTGACAAATAAGTGTTCACATGACTGCTACAGTAAAATGGTGTCAGTTGCATAAGCAAATATCAAGTGGGTGTATGTAAATGTCATTAAGTGCTAGAGTTTGAGTCGCATTTAAATGTGCTATAAAATATTGCTATCAAAATATTTGTGTCATAGTATTTCCTTTAGTTCTAAGGCAAATCTGACCTCCAAAGAAAATAGACTACAGACAAATTTAAACAGTTAAAATAATCTCTTTTATTTTTTTTTAAAGATTTATTTATTTATGCATACAAGCACTGGGGTACAGGCCAGAGGTGTGGGAGGTGAGAGGATTCACCACAGAGAGTGGGGAGCAGTACAGGCAGATCAACAGAAGCACACTGCTGAGGAGAGCAGCGGGCACAGCAGGAGAGGTCTGCTGCGCCATGTGGGTCCCCTCCCTGGCCGGTGGCAGGGATCGAATTCGTGCTGCAGTGGCTGTGGTTTACTTCATAGTGCGTTGCTTAACCCACTGTGCCACCAGGGAGGCCCCTAAAATAATCGCCTTTAAAGTTCAAAACTAAACTGAGAATGATGCCGCATGTCTGCATGGCCGCTGCCCCCGGCGGCCGGCACAGATGGGCCAGCGTCACAGCGGATCCTCCCTGTTTAACAAAATCCATCCCGCCTGGCACACGTAGTTTGCTGATTTTTTATTTCTTTTTGTTGAGTAGTTATCACCTTGTTCCCCAGACTCCTTGAGCTTAGATCCCTTTTGATTTCACTCCCGTGTCCATTTTATTCCAGCAACAAAGCTTTATAACAACAGCCCTACCAAGTATTTGCATCTTACAAAGAACTTCTACTTTCAGTGCTCTCAAATTGACAGAAATGAAAGCTGGTACATTATCTATTATCTGACAATCTTTGAATCCTTGTTCCGCAAATTACCATTAAAGAGTAGAATGTGTGTGTGTGTGTGTGTGTGTGTGAACCATCTCTACTGACACTATGAACCACCCTGTTTAAAACACAAGGTCATGGGTTCATGATTTAACCCCCACCCCATTTAGGGAAAGTGTATCCTTCCCCAGCATCTCCGGCTGAATGCCCTAAACCGACATTTTGGGCTTCCACCATCAAGACTTTCAAGATGGAAGAAGCACTTACAATGAACTTGCCTTTGAATCGACTTGGAAAGTCAAGGTCGCAGGTGCAGTGGCACACTCAGGTCTGCCTCCAAATTATAACAAAGTGAAACTTTGCCAGAAACCAGACACATCTGCATCCTACCTAGCAACGCATCACACGTCTCTTTCCTGTTATGGAGGGGTTTAGGCAGTTACCCCTGCTACAGTGTTGCAATGCTGCATTCTTCATGTCATGTCTTCAATTACAAGTTGCTTGTAACTCCTCCTTTCTCCAATATACAAAGTGATCTGAAAGTCAACTTTTCTTTCCACCCATCATCAAAATCTCCCATGATGTTTCCTATTTGAAAGTAAAAGCATCCCAGTTTAAAAATGAAAGGTCCCAGTAAAATATGTGGAATGTTTTGTTGGATGGATACGTTATAATTAATTATAACAGTGTAAAATACATTAACTGCTTCTACCTAAGAAGATGCCAAATAAGCCGTGACAATTCTGTAAGGTTCTCATAAACGTGTTAATTAGTAAGAGGAAAAAATGAAGATACGTTCTCAGTATAAGGAATATATACCTAAGGGACCACCCTCCAACCCATATTTTTAATAAGTGTCCACGCTTTACCAAAGTCACTGTTTATCTCTGTTTTCTCAACCTCCCTGGAAATTAGGCATGGCCGGAGCCAGAGTTCTAGTGCGGGAATGTGAGCAGAGGTGCACGCACCAATTTCAAGGAGATTTTTAGGAAACAGATGTGCCTCCTCCAAGCTTTCTTGCCTGCTGCCTCGGCTGGGCCCAGAGGCCGTGGACACGGGGGGACCTGCAGAGCCACAAGCTGGAAGGATCCCGGGTCATCAAGCCCAGGAAAAAGACAGCCAGGCACCTGTGGGGAGAAACACCTCCCTGCGTTTCCAAGTCCATTTGTTCCTGCTCGCGGCAGACGAAACAAACACTGGGCCCCCAAAGCTCTGCAAGAAAGGAAACCTGCAGCTCGTCGCACTGACTCTGCCGCCAAGCAGCCAGCAGTGAAGAAGCACATGAAGCAGAGAGAGCTGTCAACACATTGCCCAGGGCCGACCAGGGCCACCAGGGCCGAGTGACGGGAGCCTGCCCAGCCCTGCGAGGCCAGGGCGGGGTGACCCTGAGCCTGCCCTGGAGGGAAAATGGACAGGAGCCCCACAGACCGCTTTGGGATGACTCTTGCTAAAAGATATTCAAGGTAAACTCCGGCAAGAAATAAGTGGTCTTCAAGCAGACGAGAGTAGAAGGCAATGGAGAGAGCCCTGACACTGAGTGCCGCTGGGCCTTGCATCCTTGTGCTTCTGAGCCGGGGTGAAGACCGGAGTTTTAGAAGAGTCACGAGGAAGAAGGTCCCTCATTTCAGGAGGATGCAGACATCACGGTCCGAAGCAAGGCCACCTGCTTCAGATGGCCAAGTGCGACTGCTGGGGACAGAGGCCAAGCTGCCCCGACCAGGGAAGCGGGGGCTTCCCTGCGGTGTGGGGCCACTGCCGGAGCTGCTCATTCTTCCCCTTTCCACTTTAATTGCCATCATCCAAGTCTGCCTTCCACTGAGGGAGCAGGCGGGGCGACTCTTTTGAAATTCACTACATGTGTTGGGGAAGTCCAGGCCATCAGCCTGGCTTCCTTGGGGAGGGCGTAAGCTGTGTGATAACATCTCTGTTCTCCTCCCCGAACGCACTCTGCTGCGATTTCCAGCCCCACATGCAAACACTGTGGCCCCACGACAGCCTGGCCAGCCAGGAGCACTGGACGTGGAGTGTCCACTCCAGCCAAGCGCCATCTTGGTTGCCCTTCCTTAGCTGGTGGCAGAAGCCATCCCTTCCGCCCACACCTGCAGCTTGGTCTGCCTCTGGGCGCAGCAGGGCACACGTGTCTGTGCTGCTGCTGAGCTTGGGGCCTGGGGAGCTGTGGGGCAGGGATGTTGTTTTATTCTTTTGTGGTCTTGTTTTTGGGGTTTATTTGATAGTTGTTTATTTTAATCGAATAAGCTCATGCAAGAAAGTCTATATATAATGTGCATTATCTACCAAGAAAAGAACATATGCAAATATATGTTAAAAACATTTTCATAATGCCTGAAACAAAATGATTTCTTGTTTAAGCAGCAGATGTGATTTATAAATACCCTTAACCTCTGTGATTCGTCCATTTTTTGATAAAACAATTCTGATATAGTTATTATTTTAACTGTTAGTAGGAAAACAATGTTATACAAATATTAAACACATTAACCTTTAAAATAAGCTTGTTTTACAGCAGTTTGGGATTTACAAGGAAAAAAAATGATACAATTATAATACAGAGTTCTCATATCTCCCTCACCCAGTAGAAATTTCCAACTTGGAGATGAAACCTGACATTGGGAAGGATTTTAATCATTTGAGCTTGTTTTCTTATGTGGAGATATGACTTAATCACCACAGTTAGGAGTTTTAGGTGGCTCGACTAGAGTTAAATTATCTACACTTAATAATTGGTCATTTTAGTCCTTTATTTCCATCCTTTCATGCTTATTGAAAAGAAACTTACCAGTATAAAGAATACTTCAGTAGATACATTTATTACAATTAATAAACTGATTGATACATTATAACTAACTAAGCTCTAAGCTCTGCTTTAATATATCCCACACATTTGCTAAGTTAGCTGGACAATAACATGATAAAATTTCCATTTTCATTTAGTGAAAATATTTTTAAATTTCCCTTGAGATTGTCATGATCCATGTGTTCTTTAGAAGCATGTTATCTAAAAAAAGTACTTGTTTTTCAGATTGTTTAAATTTTTCTTGCTTCAAGGAGTGACAATTTCCAATTTCTACAGGCCAGAGCTGAAACCCAGCATCGCTGGGTAGGATTTTAACCATTTGAGTTTGTTTTCTTATGTGGAGACCCGACTTAATGAGCACGGTTATAAATTTTAACTGTTTCGACTAGTGTTAAACTATCTACACTTAGTGATCGGTCATTTTAGTTCCTTATTTCCACCTTTTCATGCTTAATGAAAGGAAACTTACCCATTTTAACATGTAACTTCATATGCTTGAGGGACCTAGCCAAACTTTCCTTATCTTACACCTATTCCATCCTCTACATACTTTATTTCAGACTTTATTGTAACGAATTCTTAATCTGTGAAACCTGAGCCTCTACCCAATGTCTATTGAGAGCCAGAATGTGAGAAGGACTTTCTCTAGGACCTCATTTTAGAGCACTTACTTCTACTTTGAAACACAAAATGACTAAGCAGATTCATTTTAACTACGCGCAGGCCTTCATTTATAAACTTTTACTAAAACAAAACATTTGAAAAGTATCTTTTATCACTACGGAGTATTTTACTATGAAAGCTGTATCCTACAGATATTCACCCAAATTAGTTTCACATTTTGGTTACTGGAAGTTGCCATACCTTGCATACCACACATGTATGTAGGTATCCAGAGAATTGGAAGGCAAAAAGAAATGCATTGAACTTCAGGGGAGATATTTTTCAAATGAATCTAAAACAGTACCCTCCAGCATGTATTATGAATACCAGCTTTGCAACTGATAGGATTTCAGACTTGCTGTGTGAGTGTGAGTGTGTGTGCGCAGTCTTTGTAGAAGTCGTCATACTTTTCAGAAGATTTAATTACATGTAATCTGAATCTACACTGTCGATTTTGTGCCATCATTTCTTATTATTTGCCTCTTTTATAGAAGTTGACTATCAAAGAAAACCATTTTTACTTGTGCTTTAGTTCATTTAACAAATCACGCTTAAATGCCTTCGGTGTGTGTGACCATATTCATCTCAGGAATTCAAATACACTTTCCTAAACGAACTGAGGCCTTGTAGAGGGAGACAGAGCTGAAAACGAAGCAGAAAGACTCAAGAGGTGACCACAGAAACCTGTGTGCACCACCGAGCGCTCTCTGCTTCGTGCTGGTTCTTTGGAGATCTGGGGCAGATCCAACAGGGACCTGAAACATGCATGTGACCCAAAGAGGGCCCCCTTGGCTCCTGGGATGGGGGCGTGGCAGGCGGAGCTCGAGGTGCAGCCCGGGGCGGTGGCCCCCCACAAGCACCGCCCGGCGCACCTTGGAAGAGCGGAGCAAGATCACTGGCCTCTGCTCCATGGCAGGCTGCTCTCACCTGGGGTGGGGTGCCCCGGGATGGCTCGTGAGCGCGCAGCATGGCTCACGCGGTGGGGTGTCCACGCAGGCCCTCTCGGAGTTCTCTGTGGTAGCTCCCAGCAGCGCCTGGCTGGTTCCGGAGCCCAGGGATAGGGTGACCTTGCTGGCAAGTCGCTGCTGCCGCCTCCTCCATCCTCTGCTGGTCGATACGGGCACGGGGTGTGTGTGTGTGTGGGGGGGGGGTGTCCCAGGGCAGCCCCTTCTCACCGGCAAGTCTAACCTGCATCTTATTCACAAGCCTGGGCTCCAGGTGCTGCTTGAGATCAACCCGCTTCCAAGCACGCACACGCCAGGCACTGGGAAGGGTGCAGGGCAGCTCTCCAGTGCCAAGAGTTTTTGCAATATTTTGAGTGAAGACCCCCACCCAGCTCTCCACCCCACATCAAAGGCTATCAGAGACCCCCCATTCGGCTCCTGGGGTGGCCACGTGTGTGCCGGGCACCGACTGCCTGGGGCGGCGACCCCACGGGGATGCTGGCATCAGGAGACACTTGCACGTTGCTGGCCAGGGCCACCGGCTCGTTCCCCAGGCTCCCAGCACCTGCCAGTCCTTGGTGGAGCTCTGGGGCCAACCATGGTTGGCAAGGCTGGCTTGCCGCTGCCACCCACACCTCCAGGGAGAAAAGTCAATCCCCCTGTACTTTCAGCGGATGTTAGCCAAGAGGGCATCTAATAACCTGTGTGTATGCTCCACTCGTCAAGGGGAAGTCTTTTAAAAGCTGGCTGTGAGGATGTAACAGGTAGAGACGGGAATCCCTGAGAAGTGTTTCATTTATAACCCTCTCTGCTGTGTTTGAGACACCCAACTGTAGGAGAACATTCGGAAGGTAAGAGAAAGGTGCCACCTCTCTCAGAGCTTCCAACTAGAAATGAACCATCTGCTACTGGGTACAAGCAAAATTGTCACCCCCGGCATGTGTTGGAAGAAAGGCACAGGGCACACATATAAAGAAGTGCTGGTTGTACAGGTCAGCCTTGTTGGCTGGCTCGTGGAGAAGCAGAATCTGCAGCCCAGCCGGCTTTGGAAGGAAAAGGAGCCCCGGGAGACAGGGCTGGGCGAGGTGGGAGGTATGCTGGAGCCTTGGACACGCAGGGTGCAATTCTGCCTTGAAAGTAAGAGAAGCGGGGCCTCTCTGGGGGCACAGGGGTTAGAGCCTCAGGCTCTCACCACTGGACCTGAGGCCGTCCCCAGCCAGGAGCTGACCACAGGGTGTAGCAGACCTCGCCTGCTGCTCCCCTCAGCAGTGTGTTTCAATGGATCTGCCTGCTCCATTCCCCACTCTGCCTCTGGTGAGTCCTCTCACCCCCTGCACCTCTACCCCACACCCCAGCTCTTGTGTGCATAAATAAATAGAAATAAATCTTTAAGAAGAAAGGGAAGCAGAAAGAACAGTAAACACTTTCTTCCATTGTCGATTAGAAAGTAAGTGATGCATTAGTGGACAATGGGCAGAGCTGTAAGAACTGGGTGTTTCCTCCCCACACCCGCTACATGGCCATAGCTGCTTAAGTTCATCAGTAGCAGCTGGGGCTCGACTTTGGCTCTAAGGGACGTCTGCGTCGTTCTGCGTCCGATGAACCAGCCCACGCCTGCTGCCTCAGCGGGCCGTGCAGCCGTCCCAGCCGGTGGCAGCTGAGCTGGGAGGAGACACCCCAACACTCTTACGTGTGGTCCTGGAAAGCAGCTCTTGTTTTGTTTTGTTTTAAAGATCTATGTATTTATGCACACAAGAGCTGGGGGACAGGCCAGAGTCGCGGGAGGTGAGAGGGGTCACCAGAGACAGAGCGGGGAGCAGAACAGGCAGATCCACTGAAACACATGGCTGAGATGAGCAGAGGGCAGGCAGGAGAGGTCTGCTGCACCTTGTTGTTTCCCTCCCTGGCTGAGGGTCGAACCGTTGCTGCTGTGCTGTGGATGCTTCACAGTGTGGCGCCCAACCCGCTGCGCCACCAGGCAGGCCCCGGAAAGCAGCTTTTGTTACAAGACAGTCTCCAGTGACTTTAGAGGAGGCCACCCCTCCCGTCCACCTGGCCCGAGTCCGCAGCAGGGCCGTGGGGCCCCTGCGTTCTCTCCAGCTCAGCAGGTGCCCGCTCCCGAGTTCCACGGTCTTCTCTTTCTGTGGCTCTTTGGCTGACTGTTCTGCGAATGGGAACGTTTTCTGTGTAACCCACGTTCCTTAACCGCGCGCAGTGGGTCTTACAGGGTGAGCACGAACTGCGCATCCTGCCGCCCAAGCAGCCTCCCGCCATCTTCTTTCCACAAACCATTAGCAGGTGCTTGTCGTCAGCTGTCGCTGTGCTGCGAACGCCCGCTTTGCTCCCACTAAAGTGATTTCTGACTCTTCACTGCGATTTTGCTCTAATGGGCTCTCCTTGACAGCAGCGCAGTGAAATGTCTTGAAGGGGAAATTGCTCTGATGAGAGTCTTGAAATGAAATGCCCCGGCTTGGCCTGAGCAGGCTCTGCGCTGATGTGCGCCAGGTGGGGAGTGCACCCTGAGAGCCTTGGGCGGGGCACCCCAGGCGCAGCTGGCTGTCGAGGTGCTGGGGTGCACGGCCTGCTCGCTGGGGCCAGAGAGCATGTGCGGGCCCAAGGCTCAGAAGAGAATGCGGACTCAGTGGGAGGATTCCAGCTCTTCAGTCTTTATTCCTTGGCCCCTAGCGGGTGGGCCCCCATCAGCGGTTCGTTCCTCGCAAGCTTTATCGCCTGCTCCCAGGAGGGTCTGTCCCGGCTCTGCCCGAGTGTTGCCCTCTGTTCTAAATGTCTCTGAGATGGGACAGCTGCATGTCTTGCATGATGAGATGGCAGTAAGTGTGTCTCGAGCCACTAAGCCAGTGGTAGTCTGTCTCACAACGGAACATGGGTTCGGGCAGCACCCTGGCTGGAGCAGCCTCCCAAGCGTCGCGTGCGCAGAGTCTAGAAAGAGCCCAGGCACAGCGTTCTCACCCGCACTCCCCGATCTGGGCAGAGGCCGCGGGCCTTGGCGCCCGCCCTTGTGGGGTCGGAGTCCTCCAGAAGCTCAACCTGCGGCCCTCAGGCCCGCATACAGATGCAGTGCTGTCTGAGCCTGGCCACGCTCAGATCCAGACACTGCTTGTGGGGAGGCTGTGGCTTCCTGCGACTGGGAAGAACAATCAGTTGAGTTTTCCGGAAACTTCGGGCCGGCGAGTCAGCGCAGGTCTCGGTGAGCTGGGGAGTGAGCCAGGTAGGCGGGCCCCGAGACACGCTGCGGTGTGAGCTGCTCGCTGCGGGTCTCAGTCTGCGGAGCCATGGGCAAGCGCCTCGAGGCTGAGGAGCCCAGGGGAGACAGCACGCACACCCCAGCGGGGAGGCCGCGCCCTCAGGACTCTGCCAAGCGGCCCGCCTTGGGGGGCTGAGGCGCAGCGGGAGAACAGGGCCACAGGGCCCTCCACACACAGGTGTGGGATGGCCAACGCCGTCCAGGCACGTGATCCGATCACGTCTGGGGCTGAACGGGCGGAGCCCTCGTGGAAGATGCAGCTGAAGACCGACGCCTGGGTCGGGACTGCCCCCGAGGTGTAGCAAAGGCTCAGACAGGCTCTGAGGCCTCGAGGCGACGGACAGGGAGGAGGGCACGCGGGCCACGCGGCCTCACAGCTGGTTCACGAACCATCGCGTCGCCAGGCGCAGGGAGGCGTCCAGCGGGTGGCGAGGCTCTGGGAGTGTCGCTTCTCTGAACACGTCTTTCCGAAAGTCGCTGCATACAGAAGAAACTGCTGATTTTGTGCAGGATTATAGTGAAGGTGCGGCTTGTCCCCCGGTGCGCGTCTAACCCAGCAGGGAACATGGAAAACAGCCATTTCCTAGGCCACTACGGAGAGGGCGAGAGGCCAGAGTGGCCGCCACGTCTTCGGTTCTGAGGACCCTGTCCAGGGTCGTGCTCCGTCTCACGCTTCCGAACACTCGTCGGGGTCGCAGCAGCCAGGGCGGCAGGTGCGGGCAGGCAGCCGGCAGCGGGCGGTGGGGCTGGTCGGGGCAGCCAAGCCAAGGCCCGTGAGGCCAAAGGCAACGCGCAGGCCACTCTTCAGGTTCTTCGGACTCTGCAGAACTCTGCCGATAAATTCAGACGCAAGGTGCCCGCCAACTGTGAGCACATCCATTGTGGGGGCCCCGGCTGTGACCCTAAGACCGTGCTCAGAGGCGTCGTCACTTTCTTTCCTGGTCGATGGCAAAATTAGGTTTGCCTCACGAAAACGGGGGCAAGAATTCCCTTACAGTAAGAAGCTGTACCCGTGCCAGCGCTTGCGAGGCAGCTGGGAAGAGTCCCCTCACGGGGCCTTCTGCCTCAGCAGGACTTGCTGGCTGCTGGCGCAGGCGGCGGCAGTGGGAGAGGCGCTCTGCGTCAGCGGGCTGTCGTCACGTCCGAGCGGGGCTAGTCGAGTGGCTGGGAAACCGAAGTTCCCCTGAAACCAGCCCCGGAAGACGACGGCGCCGCGGGTGATCTCAGGTTGTCAGATTAAGCCCCATCAGTGCCACGTAAGAGAACCTGGACGGCAGAGAACAAGGTCCCTGCGCAAAGGAGCACGCCAGGTAGCGACCGCGAGCTGACCCGAGCGCTCTGGCCGCCGGCGGACGGGTGACCGTGTCTTTCTGTGACTGGCAGCAACCCTTTCCTGGGGAACAGAGGTCTTGGTGTGCGGGTCTGGAGAAGAGTGACCCCAGGAATGTCTGGAGAAGAGTCACCCCAGCCTGAAAGATGCAGGCCTATGACGGAGGAAAACGAAGGCAATTTCCTAAGGTCTGGATATTTTTTTAAAGACCTATTTATTCATGCACACAGGAACTGGGAGCAGGCCAGAGGTGCGGGGGCCAGAGGAGTCACCAGAGACAGAGCGGGGAGCAGGACAGGTGGACCCACTGAAAGGGGAGAGCGGGAGACAGGAGGGTCTGCTGCGCCCTGGGGTCCCTCCCTGGCCGGGGGGCAAACTTGCACCGCAGTGGGTGGGGACGACTTCACAGTGCAGCGACTTCACCCCTGTGCCCCCAGGGAGGCCCAGGCTGGCTCTTTTGAAGTGAAATCCCTGGTTCCGTTTGCTAACCCGCCAGAACCCTCCTTGTCTTGCTCTGACTCTAGTCTGGGCGCGGACGGAGCACCGGCGCCTTCCTGCTGGTGAGTGAGGAGGGTGGTGACAAGGGCACCCGGCCAGGCGCAGCGCCTCCCTCATGAACACCCCCTGGGGGGGGGTCCCGGCACCTGAGAGACAGCGGTTTGCTCATAAGGACGTGCTACTGATTCTGGAGTTCTCTGCTAGCAGCGCTTTTCAAAGATTTACCTTTCTCCTGGAGTAAATATCATATTTTTAATTATTCATCATGTTTCTCCTGCTTTGCCACACGCTCCCTCAGAGGCCTCAAGTACACCAAAGCCTCTTCGGTTACGGGGAGAGTCGAAGTGTGAGGAGAATGCGTATCTATTTACATACAGATTTGAGCATCGCGTTGTTGTGCTGGGCAAACAAAATCAGCCGTGGTTTGCAGACGCTGCAGGCAGGAACACGAAGGTGCAGAGTGACGGCAGCTTTACCCTGCATGCGCCAGAATCCGGGAGGCGCTTGCGCCGGGGTCATTCGGGAGGCAGGTGTGCGCCTGTGAGCGCGCCCAGAGCGCCTCCTCCCACACGCGGAGGAGCCCCGCGGCGGGGTGTCTCCTGCTCAGACCCCGAGCTGGGCTCACGGGAAGACCGACGGTCCGTCCCAGTGAGCGCCGCCGCCTGCTGCCGGCCACGCTGAGTGCGGCCCGAGTTGAGCCCTGGGGCCGCTCACGTGGGCCTGCAGGAAATGTGAAGGCACAGCCCGGCGGAGCTGCCACCCACCGGCCGCCCCGCAGCCCCACGCCCATGCCCCAGCCCGCAGCCGTCGCGGGCCAGAGGTCCTGATGCGTGGCTGCTGGCGCTCATGCTGACCGCTGTCCTCTGGCTACTGGGGCAGTTTGGGTGCGTTAGAATTGTCTTGTGTTCACTGTGGCTCCCGTGTTCCCACAAACACCTGCAGCCGCTCAGCCCCCGCTACCCCCAGCCAGCACCTCCACCTTGTCCCAAGATGTTCCTTTTGTTCTTATACGCAACCTCTTCCCCTCCTTCTGACTGACCCCCCCCCCTGACCCGCCCGGTTCCACCAGTGCTCGCTCTGTGCGCTGGTCCTTCTTTCCAGTGTGTCCTGAAGCTGGAGTTGTCAGTGGCTCGAGCTGGCCTTTCAGTGCGTCTGCGGGTCACCCTGCTGTGTGCACGCGCACGGCAGCCTGTTCTTTTTCATGGCTGAGTAGTATTCCATAGGTAGAGCTACTATTTTGTGCACGTGCTGGTGACACTCGATTTCCTCGTTTGGGGGCCATTATGAGTAAACAGATAGAAGCATTCACCCGCCTTTTGGGGGGTGCGAACATGTTTTATTTCTCTTGCAGTGGGCTTCCTGGCAACATCATGTGGTAAGTGTCTTCTTAATTTTGTTGGACACTGTCCAACTGATCTCCAAAAGACCTGACCATCAGGCCAGCATGCAGGAAGGGTCATCTTGCTTTGCCTCCTCGCCTGCTTTTGCTGTCAAAGCTTTTTAAAGTTAGCCGTCTGGCACCGCCCTCCACTTGCGTGTTCCTGTACAGTGTTGCAGCCGCTTGTCCTGTGCTCTGGCCGCGTCTGTTTTCTCGGACGTGCGGGTGAGAACGACACCGGGGCAGAGCCGGCTCCAGGTCTCCCTCAGCACGGTGAAGTCCAGACTCTTCCTCAGGCCGCAGAAGGCACCGACCTTCCCGATGGCCGTGGCCGCCTCCAGGCCCTGGCCTGATCACTCCGGGCGCTGGGCTGGGGCCGCTGTGGCAGCACGGGTGGCGGTCTGTGCCACCGGCGGGCAGGTGACCGCACCGGGCAGCCTCGTCCAGTGTGATTTTCTTTCTGTGCAACGTATTCTCCGGAGTCAGTGGAGTTACAGCAGGTCTTCTCGATATGATTGTGTCGCTGAGTTAAAGTCCTTTCGCTTTATAGTCATATATTTGAGCAGAGAAAGGAAGTGTCGTGACCGATTTCTTTCTACACTGAGTGAGCCGGGTGGTTTTATAGCGGGGGGAGGGGGTCCCTTTCACTGAGACTTTCCAACCTCATCCCTCGTCTGAGGGGCTAATTCAAGTCCACGCCGTTGTAAGTTTCTCGGAAGGAGGATGACGCAGTGGGTCTGTGCCCTTGGCCCTACTCGCTTTCAGGCCGGAGCACACTTGTCTCCAGCTAGGACGTGCCCTGCTGGCTTGGCGGGCGGCGCCTCTCTCCATCAGGGCCCAGGCTCCGCGGCCAGGTCTGTGCGTGCCGACGGGGCCTGGGCCTTACTCACACGGAAGGACGTTCTGGGCAGGTGTGTGGGTCTGCTGCGTGCCCTGGCGCACAGGACAGCCTCCAAGTTCCCACGCTTGAGAGCGTTTCCAGAAGAGGGACCTGGAAAAAAGTGTTGAGTCTAGACATCATCTGGACTCTGGACGTTCTGTGAATCCACGCAGGGCACCCTGGAGTCCATGCACTCGGAGCGCAGACGAGCTCTGCGGTGGAGCCGGGCTGCTAGTTCCAGCCGAACCACTGTTCTCTGATGGTCTGCGTGCTGCGGGGAGGGGAGCGGCCTGCCAGGTGGTGAGAGACAGCCGGCGCAGCGCCTCTCGCCCTGCTCGGGTAAGCGTGGCCGCAGCCACCAGCGAGAAGCTCCAGGCAAGGAGGGGCCTTTACAGCCTCGGAGCCGACCCTGGTGGCTTTGGGGCTGCGTCTCAGGCTGTCACCACTGAGGCCTGAGTCCATCCCTGGCCAGGGGCTGACCGCAGGGCGCAGCAGATCCCTCTTGTCGGCCCGCTGCTGCCCTCGGCAGTGTGTTTCAGTGGATCTGCCTGTTCTGCTCCCCACTCTGTCCCTTGGAAGTCCTCAAACACACGCACCTCTGGCCTGCACCCCAGTTCTTCTATGCAAAGATAAGTAAATAAATGTTAAATAATAAAATCCTGGAGGACAGTCACGTTATCTAACGACCTCATGTCGGTAGTGGGTGACTCGTCTCCGTGGCGGCAGCAGGCAGGCCCTTCCCGAGGCCTGGCCTCCCCGTCTTTCTGAGGCAAAGCAGCCCCAGAGTGTGTCGGGGTGCCGTGTCCACGCCGGCGTCCTCCGTGCTGGTGCAGACCCGCTCGGCTGCGCATCCACAGCGGGCCCGTCTCCCCGCCATCCTCGCTCCCTTGCCCCCACCTCTCCTTCTTCCTTCCATGGGGTGAGTGGTTCTCTCCCACCCCTCACGTCACTCCGGCCACTGGTCACTCGGGCGGTGGCCGGGCTGGGGTGGGGCTCGGCCCCGGCGCCTTGGTTCGGTTTTCAGGGGTCCCTTTGCCTGTCCTGTGACTGCAAAGGGTCACGATATGCGGGAACAGACGTCTGTGACTAAGTGACTATGACAGAGGTAGGAGCCAGAGCGGGGGCAGGGCCGCTTGTGCCGAAACCAGCTGCTGAGGCCCTGGAAGAAGGACACGAGGCACCACAGGGGGCACCCCACAGGGACCTGCCCAGGCCACCAGGCCCCGTGGATGCCCCTGCAGCCAGTGCTGCACACGAGTGACGCCCGAGTGTCGCTGTGAGCATGGAAGCTGCAGAATGAGGACACCCCAGCATCTGCACGGAGAGCTCTGCGGCCAAAGGCGCCCGCGCCCTGAGTGGCCTGTCGCTGCCATGGACACGCTGGGCCGGACAGACCGCAGCGGCCAGGGCGACCCTGGGCAGCAGAGGCTCCGGGGGGGCAGGAGAGGCCCAGCGCTTCTGCAGCAGAGAAGGGTCCCCTTACCTGCACTGCACAGAAGGCTGCCCCCCCAGTCTGGAGGAGCGAGAAAGAGGCAGACGGGGGGCCGGCACCCCAGCCAGGGCCGCGGGCCAGGCCTGCACGCCGCCCGCTCAGCCTGTGGGCTCCGGGAAGCCCTGCCCAGGCCGCCTGGCTGCAGCCCACAGGCGGCCCCCTCCAGGCGTCTGCCAGGGCAGAGCCCAACAGGCCCCGCCAGAGGCGCCGGAATGTTCTCCTCGCCAGGAAGCCTTTGTCGCGCTCTGGAGAAAGGATTCCTTGTTAGTCTTACCATCAGACAATTAAACTGTCAAGATGAAGCCACCAGCGTGCAGCGGGTGGGCTGCTCAGGTGACGGCCGCTCCCCTCCTCCCCTTCTTTCCCCCCTTCCTCTGTCTCCTCTGGCTCCCTCCCTCCCTCTCTCCCTGCTCTCTCTCCCTCTCTCCTCCCCCCCCACCCCGCTCTGCCTCCCCCACCCCAGTTGTACTCCCCTGCACTGCTGAATCCCAGAGCTCCTGGAGGCCAGCAGCTGCTGCAGGTTCTGGGGCCTGCCCACCCCCCGCCCTGACGCAGAAGGCAAGACCCTCAAGGCGGTCTTGTCTTGGGGAGCCCGCCAACCTGGCTCTGCGCCGCTGGGTACGGGAGGGGCAGCCGGCTGCAGGGTCAGGCCCGGGGACAGGAGGACCTTGGCATGCGCCTATGGGCCTCCCAGGCCTTGGGGTCCTGCTCGGTGCTTCCTGCTGTCATGCGCTGGTTTCCCCTCCTGCTCCCGTCACGAGACGTGTCTGACCCGTGAAAGCAAGCGTTGTCGCCCAGAGAGAACGTGCTACTTAAAGGAAACTGAAGAATTTTTAAAAGATTTATTTCATTTATTTATGCACACAAGAACTGGGGTGCAGGCCAGAGGGGCAGGGGTGAGAGGACTCCCCGGAGACAGAGTGGGGAGCAGAACAGGTGGATCGACTGAAACACACTGCTGAGGGAGCAGCGGGAGGCAGGAGAGGTCCGCTGCGCCCTGTGGGTCCCTCCCTGGCCGGGGATCAAACTCACGCTGCAGTGGCTGCGGGTGCTTCATAGGGGTGCTTAACCCCTGCACCACCAGGGAGGCCCCTGACTATAACAATTGAAGATTATTTAATAAATGTAATTAGACACTTACATCTATGCTTTTTCTATAGCTTAAAGTCTTGCCTGATCAGAGTATGTTCTGGCCTTTGTCAGCTAGCAAAACCCTCTTTATGGCTTTCATGTTTTCAAAAACGCTAAAAATAAGAACAGAATAGCGATATGCTGAGATGATGAGACCATTAGAAATTAAGGCTGAACCCAAGAAAATGCCACGGACACCCACAAATCTTCCAGCCCCCGAGGCCCAGCAGGTGACCGTTCTCAGTGCTCGCACACCCACCTGCCGGTCCCCGGGACGCTTGGCCAGGTCAGGTCGGCCTGAAGCCCCCACAGCAGCACCTGCCACCCACCCACGCCCAGCGCCCGCGGTCCACCTGCCTCCTCATGGGGCCCCCGTCTGGCGACGGCACTCAGGTCTAGCAAGCAAAGCTGTGACGCCACATCACGAGCACCTGCTGGTTGTCTGCACACTTCTTCTCTCCCGGGGCTCAGGGCTGGGGGGACAGCACTTCTGGCGAGGCAGGAGCTGGGCACCCCAGGGCTTGGGGGGACCTGTGCGCAGGGCGCCCGCCGGGGACAGGTCGCGTGAGCTACAGCTCAGCAGTGAAGGAGGCCAGAGGCACTCCAGAGGAGGGGATGACTGCGCCAGCACAAGAGGGGTCGCTCGGCTTTCCTCCGGCGAGAGAGGTGCACAGGCTCGAGGCTGGCAGGGAGCACCAGGCCCACTGCGCACCCCTTGGGTAACCTGTGTGTTTTCCGGGCTGCCCCAAGGCCTGGTCCGAGTTTGGATGAAACACACCCAGTTTCCTGGCGGCACTGGGGCTGGACACTGTGTCGGGGGGGCCGGGCTGGTGGGTCACGTGCCCCTGGGCTGAGGTCTGCGCTGGGAGGGAGGCGAGGACCAGGGGAGCAGGAAGGTGCACGGGTGCTGGGCGGGGTCCCCAAACCTCAGTCTGCGATCGCCCTAAGCAAACGAAGCAATCAGGGTGGCTTACCAGTTATCACCCGTCCCTCTCCACGCTCCTCTCTCACGGAGACCGCCTCTTTGGGAGTCGGGGCCCATGTGGTTTTTTTCCCTTTTCTGTCTTCGCAACTTGAACCCAGAACGAGAGAGGACAGAGGTGTAGCACAGGCCTGGATCAAGGCAGCCCGTGCCCTGGGGCCCTCGTGCGGCGCCCCTCCCCTCATCCCCACCCTGCCCTGGGGTGCCTGGCCCAGCACCCCCTGCCCTGTGAGCTGAGGTGATGGTGGGCGGGAGGCACCATGCGCACTGCAGCCCAGACCAGCGCCTTTCCTTTGGGGGGGGACTTGCAGTTGTGGGAGACTTGTCTTTTGGAAGAGCCAGTCTGTGGGCTAACCTGCGCCCACGTATTCACTCATCGACCCCCCAAAACCGTACCCCACGCCAGGGACTGTGATTTCCTTCTGAAACAGTCATGCTGGCTCGTGTTGCGGCTGAAATCACGCCGCTGGCATTAACTGCTTTGAGTGAATCTCTGTGCGTGTAAGAGACTCCCGCCCAGACGCCGCGCCCCAAGCGCCGGCCCCTGAGCCCGCCCGGCTGCGCGGCCGGCGGGGATTCGCTGGTAGGGCCGCCCACCCCTGCTCGCGGGCTGATGAGTAGGCCCAGCCAGCAAACGCGCGTGTAGCTGTGCTGTGTCGGGGCTTCAGGGGCTCCTGAGTCCACACCTGTGCCCAGAACGCCCTTCACATTCGAGCCAAAAGCACCTTTGTCCAGCGTCCAATGCAGACGCCCCATGGGTCAGCGGGAGCCGGCGCCCCTCACTTCCGCGTGGCCTGTGCCTGGGGTCACCCCTCCTCCCCGAGGCCTTCAGGCACCTCCTCAAGACCCAGGAGTGCAAGCTCCAGTCACCGAAATAACCCCAACGCTGTGTGATGTGCTCTCCACTCCCCGCGTCTGCCCGTCACACGCCGTCCACCCACGGACACCTGCTTCCACCGCCCGGTCTCCCGGCCCTGCCCTCCGGTCAGGGCTCAGCGGCCTCAGCGCCTCTCACTCCGCGGTCCCGCCGCTCCCACTCCTTCCCGGCAGGCCCCTCCCTAGAGCGAGGGCGCCCCGCGCCAGCCCCCGCCCCCCTTCCTCCTCCACGGGCTGTAGCCTGTATCCGCGGAGCGGGGACCTTCGCTCTTAGCGCCTGCGACGCTTGGCCCCCAGCCCCTTCTCCTTTTCCACAGCTGACCCCTTAGGCGTACGGGGGTCGTCACCATTCTCTAACGGCGCCCTCGGCCGTGTAACCTGCGTCCCGGCCCCCTCCACGGAAATGCTTCTCACGCAGTCCCTCCCCACCCGCGAGAGCCCCCACCTTTGAGGGCCCCCGAGGTCGGCCTTCCAGGCCCGTCTCTCTGGCTCCCTGAGCCGGACAGGAGCGGCGCCCGGGCATCTGCGGGCCTGGCCCTGAGCAGCGCGCTCAGCTCCGGTCTCGGCGCTGGCTGAGTGGACGGTCTGGGCCCCACGGGGCAGGCGCAGGAATGAGGCAGTGCGCTGGCCGCACTCTGGCGGGGGACAGCGCAGGCCGCCGGCTCTGGCGAGGGCGGCGCAGGGCCGAGAGCCACGCCTCGCGCTCTGCAGGCCCAGGACCCGCGTCCCGCAGTGACGGCAGCCGCTGGGGGCAGGACGAGCCCCACGAAGCGGCGTCTCCCTGCTACGCGGGGCCCAGGCCTGGGACCTGGGATGTCCGCAGGGCCTGGAATGCTGCGAGCAGGCACGAGCCCTGGGCCAGAGAATTTCAGACCAAGCCGCAGCTGGTGACCAAGTGCCTGCCGCCGCGCCGCCCGCCGCGCACACGGAGCCCCGAGGACCCGCCGCACTGCCCGCTCGCGTTTCATCGAGCACGGTTTGTGGGCAGCGATGCGCCTTCTGGAGGGCGGGCCCCGCGTGCACCGGGCGTCAGCATTTCCGGCGGTGTGAGGGCCTTGGAAGGGGATGCTGGAGCCAAGTCTCCGGAGAGGGAGGCCCCGCCCGTGCCCAAGCACACGGTCCAGGCAAAGGCGCGGCGCCCACTGAGCCAGCGCAGGTCCCTGGCCCCCCGCCAGGGCAGCCAGCATCCAGGTCAGGCTCTTTGGCCGTCGGTCTGCTGACCACTGGGCCCGGCGGGAGTCTCAGCACGTCGGCATCCTGGCTGCTGAGATGCGCATGGCTGTGATCCCGAGAGCCGAGCAGGGACCCCAGGAGTGAAAACAGCCCCGGATGATGCCGAGGAGGCTGGGCCAGGGCGATGGGTGGCAGAAGGGGGGGGTGTAGGGGTGAAGGAGGAATAGTCGGGATGACTCTAAAGCTTTTGCACCAGCAACGACAAAAGTAGCGGGATTTGCCGTAGGAGCCTTGGGTTGGGTGGGGCTGTGCTGGCCACAGCACAGGGTCTGGAGATGGGAGGTCGATGGCGATGGAATCTGGGGGTCAGTAGGCCACGAGATGGGTTCCGGCCGTGCGGCTGTGGGGGTGTCCAGAGACAGTGAGAGACCGAGTCTCTGCAGCGGGGAGGCGGGCAGGGAGGCGAGCAAAGCGAGGCCTCCAGGAAGGCACCAGCCCCGGCCAGCCAGAGGGGAGAACCGGGAGAGCCTCTGGTCAGCAGGCAGCTGTCAGAGCGACGTGACGACACTGGGGTGAGACCGCCTCGGCAGAGGAGGCTAGAGAAGGCAGAGGAGGGGCCGGAGGGCGAGGGGACTTCCTCTGCCTGCTGGGGAAAGCCTGCACCTTTTAAAAGAGCCAAGGTTTCGGACCTTTTATTAATCCAAAGGGACGCCGTGTCCACACCGATGCCAGTAAGTCAAATTTCACTTGCAAAATCTCCCTGTCGGATGACAGACCTTTTTGTGAAGCCGGTGGCATCAGCGAAGCCTGACAGTCTCTTTGTTAACTGAAGAACAATCACTGTCTTCGCTGAATTTGCAGTTGAAGGTATTTTAAGTTTCACCATCTAATTTCTGCCTTGGAACTTCGCGCACACGCGCACACGCGCGCTCCAGAAGACATCATAGCCCTCAGGAGGCGCTACGGCTCCGCAGACAGGCACTCATTTCAACTGTCCCACTATTGACCTAGGCGCCCGTTTGTGCCAGAGCTGCTGCTCCCTCCCTGGGCGTTCTCAAGTGATGTTTCTCCTTCCGTGGGCACTTCCTGCCTCTCTAGCTCGAGAGGTGGGTCCACCTTGCCAACAGGTGAGGTCGGGTCTCTGTGAACACCCAGCTGGCCGTGGGAAGGAGGCAGGGGAAGCTGCCCATGAAGTGGCTGCCCAGGGTGTCCAGACCGGACAGCTTCAAGTCTTGCCCAGAACCTCAGGGTGCTGGGGGTGACGGGGAGGGTCGATCTGTTATCACCTTGAGGCTGGCGTCCTCCCCACCTGGGGTAAAGCCAACTTCCCAGAAGCCTCCCAGCCCGGAGCCAGAGCTCCAGACGCCAGGCAATCGGGCTGATGCTTCGTCTCATGTTATTTCTCAATTTTATGCTTAATTTGCTCCTTTTGGTTTTATGTTTTTTGACACAGCCAAGTGTATGTGGGATTTCCCTATAGTCCCTTAAACGCTATGAAACTTTAATATAGGGAGATAAAAACAATAACAAGCCCCGAGCCCTCAGTCCATCTCAGTTAGCCGCGCACCACTTGGAGACGCCGGCCTCGGTGTTCTAGAACTTGCTGTGCTTTCAAAACCCTCCTGACCTTCCTGCTCCAGCCCTGACCCAAGTGAAATTCTGTTCGCCCATCACCTGGGCTAGCAGCACCCAGCGATTGCACAAGCAGACATCTTTAAGGCTCCTAAATCATCATCACAATGGCCTGGAGCTTCGGGAGCCAACGAGATTTAATATGGTTCTGAAAAAAGCCAAGATGGATGCCAAATTTTCGGCATGCAACCCTGAAATGTCTTTTGGAAAAAATGAAATAATGCTCCTGGAAGTCTGCTGAATGAGTCTGTTTTCAGCATAATTGCCATTTCTCAGCGTCCTAATACCCTTAAAACCTCTGAGAGTCTCTAATGTACAAAGTTCAACAAAAATACCTTCAAAGCAGATTAGTTCTAATTATGTTTAATATTTGTTTGCTGCTTTATTGAATAAACTACGTTTGCTTGCAAAAAAGAAATTCACTTAACTGCATGTCAGTCACCCAAATTTTAAGTGTACAAATGAAATGGAAAACATTTATTACACAAATTTAATTACAATTCTAAGAAATAAACATGCAAATTAGATAGAGTTCAATTTGCAGATGCTAATCCCCAGCCTGGATCTTGCTCCTCTCCTCCCTGGTTTTCTGCCTGAGTCTCTCCCGGGTCCCCAGGGAGCCAGCAGGGCGAGGTGTGGGTTTTCTGGGAGGATCGCTTGCTGTTTTAAAGAAGTGTTACATTTGGAGCATCTGGCACTGCAGCAGTAAACAAACACCACAGTCTGCTAACTCCCGTGCAGGTGCCCTTGCGGGGTTTTATTAGGGCGATCCTCGGAGCCCGCTTTCTGGCACCTGAAATGGCCACCTCTCTCCCCGCGGCCCCCCCGACAGAAGTTATGAATTAATGTGCCCAAAGCAAACTCCTTTGGAGCCCAGCGCAGGGGGAGCTACCAGTGGCAAAATGATGCGATTCCCGGGCTAGATTATGTTCTCTCGACCAAAGACAGCCTCCTTTGTTACTTTCCTACTCCCTGGAGGTTTTCCCGGGGGCTCCCCACCCAGGGAGAGCCCCCGTCCGGGCTGCAGGGACCAGGCGTTGAGCTCGGCGGGCGGCGGGGCAGGGGCGAGGAGCAGCGGGGCAGGGGCTAGGAGGGCGGTCCCGCGGGCACATCTGTTTCTCATCTCCGCCGCGGTGGCAAAGGAGAAGAAAGTCTTGCACAAGGGTGGGAAGGCGCGGCTTTTTTGTGCACCACACGCACACAACAACAACAAAACTCAGCCCGATACAAAAAGGGGAGCCGTGCGGGGGGCGGCGTGGGCGCCCGCGCTGCGGGGCCGAGCGGGCCGGCGCGGGGCACGGGCGCGGGTCGGCTGCGGGCTGGAGCGGGGCCCGCGCGTCCCCGGCACCGGCGGGGAGGGGAGCGCGGGCGGGGGCGGCGGCGGGCGGAGGGCGGAGGCAGGGGCGGGCTGGGGGCGCGGCGGCGGCGCCCCGTGTGCTCCGGCGGCGGTGGCGGCGGCGGCGGCGGCGGCGGCGGCGGCGGCGCGGGGCTGTCACGCTCCTCGCGCGCCCTGGGGCCCGCAGCACCGCGCCGGAGACCCGCGGGGACATGGCGAGCGGGGCTGGCGGCTGCCGCGCGCCGCCCGCCAGACAGAGCCGCTCGTCCCCATAACGGCCGTGGCGGCGGGACCCGCGGGACCCTCAGCCCCCGCCCGCGCCCCCGCCCCCGCCGGGCCGGACCAGGGCAGCGCGCGGGCCGGCCGGGAGCCGCCTCCGCGGGCCCCGCGGTAAGAGCCGGGCGGGCGTGCGGGCGGGCGGGGGCCCCGGCGTGCGGCACCCATGCGGCGGGAGGGCGACGCCGGGTCCGGGGGTCGCGCGGCCGGAGGGGGCGCGGGCGCGGGGCCGACGGGGTCTGCGGGCGGCGGGCCGGGCGCTCCGCGCCTGTCCCCGCGGACAGCGCCGCCGCCTCCCGGGCCGCTGGGCTGCCGCGCGGGGACACCGGGGCCGGGGCCGAGCGGGGACGCGCGCGGGCAGGTGGGCGGCGGGCGGGGGCAGCTGCGGGAGAGGGAGTCGCTGGGAGCCGCCACCCCCTGTCCTCGCCACGGCCGCCCCCGCGCCCTCCTCCCGGCAGCCGCACGGCGGGCGGCGGCGCCCTGTCCTCAGCTCACCTCCTGCGGCCGGCGGCCCGGGGTCCACACCGCCGCCGCCCCCGCGGCCGCCAACTTTGCAGCGCCGGGGCGCGGGCCGGGCACTGGGCCGGGGCGCAGGGGCGGGCGCTCCGGGTGCTGGGCGCTCGGCCGCCGCTGGCCTGGCGCGGGTTGGGCCGCGAGGGGGGTGGCCGGCGGGGCGCCTGTGCACGGAGCGAGGCCGGGCCGGCCAGCCTCGCGGAGCCTGCCAAGCCCGTGAGTCACTGCCTTGGAATCCTACCTTTGCTGTTTATTTCCCTTAGAAGGAAACTTGGTTTTAAAAAAAAGAAGAAAAGAGCGAGGGAGAATAATAATAGCTCTTGGTCCTCCGAAGCGGCACCGGGTGCCAGCACCCGGAAAGACAACTTGCCTTTGTTCCCAGACACTTGGGGTGTTGTTTACTTTCCCTTGTGCGGGCGCAGGGGGCGATGCTCGCCTCCCCCAGGACGCTCCCCCAGGGGCGGGGCGCAGCACACCGGTGTCTGCCTAGCAGGCATTTTGCCTGCTGCCGGCCTGCAGGGGTCGGTGCTCCCAGGAACCCCGCTAGGCCTGGGGCCCAGAGACCTGAGCCCGACGCCCGGGTGCCAACCCCAAGCCCAGCGCCTGCATGCGCAGCCCAGGGCCTCACCTAAAGCTGCCGGGGCAGCGGCGGGCCGCGGGGTGCTGCAGGGGTGACGTCTCTTTAGGTGGGTGAAGGATGTCAGGGGCCCATCCATGCCCCAGCGAGAGCTAGACCAGCTGCAGAGCCCTTGGTGGGGACAAGGTCCAGGTCGAGGGCTTCACTCACTGCACCCAGCAAGACGCTGTGGGCAGGCGCCTTGGCGGTGCGAGGGCCGGCCTCTGCTCTCGTGGGTCCTCAGGCCGAGGCTGCTGCAGCCTTTTGGGACTGTGTCCTCCGGTTTCCGGTGACAAGTGGGCGAGCCTGGGCAGAGAACGGCCGGGAGCCTCTGCTAAATCAGACGCCCCCACCGCTAGCAGCCACCCCGGAGAGACTGGTAACCTGCAAGAAGCAAAGCGAGGCACTCACAGCCAACCCCAGGGACGCCTGCAGCCCGCTGCCTTCGGGGACGCTGGAGGTGTCGCCCCACTCACCTCGGCTGCTGTGCCGGGCAGACGCCAAAAGTTGGGACTTTTTACCTTTCAACCCTACGTAGACACAACGCGCTTTGGGCCGACTCGCCTCTGACGCTTAAAAGCCAGCTTTGCCGTCACTGTCCTCTCCGTGGCTGCGGGGTCACGGCACCACACTCGGGACAGGGCCACAGCACAAACCTCACCCCAGAAGCACTGCCCGGTGGGTGCTGGTGCTTGGCCTGGGGCACAGAACTGCAGAACCTCCGCCCCCAGATCACCCGACCCACTCGGGCCCTGCTGGCACTCACACGCACCGCTCCAGCACTCAGCCTGTGCAGTGAGGATCGCGTGTCAGGCTTCCAATTCAGAGAGGACAATTGCAGAAACGAGATAGCAGCAAGGAAAGAAACGGCCCAGGTAAAGCTCAGGCGCCGCTGCACGTTCAGATGCGTCAGGGTGGACCTTCAGGAGCTGCCGGGGAACAGACAGGCGCGGAGGTCTTGACAACCCCGAAACCGGCAACCGCCGCAGGAAAACACAAAGTCGTGCCGCGGCAGCCAGCGCCGGGACGTCCAGGGTTCGGCGCTGCAGCGAGGGCCGTGCGCACACGCGCTGGTGAAGGACCCCGTGTGTCGGCCGCTCTGCTTTGCACGCCCGAAGTTCCACACACGCACGAAAAAAGCCTGGGTACTCCCCAGAGTCCAGCGCAAAGCTGGGGGCGGACTTGGGCCAAAGTCGTCACCGCGGCCAGTGAGGGCTGCCCGTGGGAGCTGTGCCCCGCACCTGGCCTTCACGCCCTGACCCGGCGGTCTCCGGCTGGGCCGCGCGGGCCATTCCAGGGGCCCCAGACGACCCTCCCTGGGCACTGCCTGAGGGTGACAGGCAGCGGGTCGGGCTGTGCGAGCTACGGGTGCAGCCTCGATTTCTGGTCGATGACCCGAAGAGTGAGATAAGAGGCGCGCCCTGGTTTCCTTTCTGGAGACTCTCGAGACCCTTTTTCCTCCTCTCGTCCAGTGAGTTCTTGCTGCCGTCTTGGAGGGCTTCTGAGAAGAGGTGGTTTGGCAGCCGACCCCGATTCCAGACACTGCCCGACTCCTCCCCTGCCCGCCTGAGGGTGCCCGCCTCCAACGAGGTCAGCAGCCGGACACCGCCCTCTCAGAGCCTGCGTGGCCCGGCCCGCAGCGGGTCTGTCCCAGCACGTGGGACGTGATGGCCCCCCCACGATGGCCCTCTCCCCGCAGTGCCACCTAAGTCGGGAGCAGGAGCGGGAGCAGGAGCAGGCCCGTGTGACTCAGTCCGTCATCAGAAAGCAGCCGATGCCAGTCTTTGTGGGAGGTCTTCGTAGGGGTGGGGGACGGGTGCCCTCCAGGAGTGGAGCTCCACTAATGAGCGCCGGCTCTCCGCATGCACCTCCCCGCCCTTGAGCCTGCTCTGGACCCCACCTGGAGGCAGACCAGGTAGAGGCACTGAGCCTGGGGGTGGCCAGCACCTGTGTCCTGGGCTAGCCAGTGGTGGCCCTGCCGGCCCGGCGTGGGTACCCCTACACCCCGTGCCCCACAGACCCAGGCGGGCACCCCTACAGCCCGTGCCCCATAGGCCCGGGTGGGCGCCCCCACACCTGTGCCGCGCGGGGCCCGGGCAGGCCGGACACCAGCGGAGCTGTGTGGCTTTGGAGGCTGCTCCTGTCTGGCGGTCGCCCCGCTGCTCTGCCCCCCGCTCCCTGGCTCCGCGGGCGGTGGCTCCGGCTGCAGACTGCAGCCAATTTTCTGTCTTCGTCTCGCAGTGTTTTGACTGGAGGCAGATCCAGTTCAGGCCAATCAGGGCTGGCGGAAACAACCACTGAGTGTCTTGCTGCTCGGCTGGGGGAAGAAAGTGAGGGAGCCCAGTGGCGGGGGCCCCGAAGGCGCACAGTGGGGGCAGGCCCAGGACGGGCTGGGGGCGCCGCCCGCCGCTCTTGTGACCCACGGGTGGGTCCTGGCGAAGGAGACCCTGGGGGCCGCGGGGACACCGCACCAGGTCTCCTCCCAGTGGGGAGGCGGCGCTGGACGGGCAGGGCTCCTGGGGCCTCCCGAGCCCAGCCCGAGCCTCTCCGCAGGCAGGCAGCTGAGCTGGGATCCAGAACAATACGCAACAAGGTTTCCAGATCCGCCCCTGAAATGCAGATTGCTGAACACAGGCCGCTCAGGCAGCCCTGGGTTTGCTGAGGTTTTCTTTGGAAAAATAATCAAACGTTTGGGGAGGAAGGGGAGGACCCAGGAAAGTGCCCCGGGCGGGAGGGGCGTGGGGCGCTCTGCTGAGTGCTGCTGCTTCTTTCAGACCCCAGGCCGGCGCCATGACTCTGGTCCTGTCCGTGAATGGATTCTGCGAGCCCGTTGTCTCGGAAGGCGCCGCGGAGCTCGCTGGGTACCAGGCGCTCTGGGAGGCAGACAGCTACGGGGGCCCGAGCCCCCCGGGGCCGGCGCAGGCCCCTCTGCAGGGGGACCGGGGGGCCGGGCCCCCACTGGCAGGTACAGCCCTGACCTACCCGCTGCTCTCTGCGGCCAGCCGGGCGTGTGGGGTGGTGCCCGGGCTTTGGGGACCTCTCGAGCCGGCCTGGACTCCAGGCAGAGGCGATGGCCGCCCGCACCTGAGCCCGGTCCACCTGTGCAGCTGCCGCCTTGTCGGACGCCCGTAAGGGCGGTGGGTCCGTTTCAAGTCTGCTTGGGCCGTGCACTGGTGTCTCCCCAAGCACCACCGGCCAACGGGCTCGACAGGCGGCTGCAGCCCTGCGGCACGGGGCTCGGCCCCGGGCTGGTGCTGGGTGTCTCTTCCTTTTAATAAGCGCGCACTTGGCTTTGGCATTGTAGGGGGAACTCGCAAAGCCAAGAGCATAGAAATCAGTTCTTCTCAAGTCTTTATTTTTCTCTAAGGTGAGGGCCTTTGCACTCTGTGGGGTGGGCTGCTAAGAGCCCTAAGAGGCAGAGCTGGCACTCGTTGAGGGTTTTGCCGAAGAAGATTAAAAGCTGTGGTCTGTAAAAGGGAGCCCCGATTTTTAATCCTGATTGACACAGTTGGGGGGCACAAAAAGAACAGGGGTTACCTGTCATTCAAGGCTTAAATGTTCAGGATATAAACATGACGTGTGCATTTCAGCAGTGAATAGTGTTGGCGGGGTCTCGTGAGGCAGAGCGAATAAACACTGATTTTCCAAGCTCTGCCACTCCCTCTTTGTGAACGTTTGCTGTGCATAAAATTCAGATTCTGAGTCTTTAGCAAAAGCTGAAATAGGTCAGTTTTCCTTTGCAGTGGTCTGGAAATCTTTGCTTGGGTCACAGCATTCTGCGTGATAGCAACTCCCAAGACAGTGTTGATTTCTCATCGCCACATGCACAGATGAATGTGTAGCCAAGTTCGCTTCTGGAAGGAAAGGAAGTACTCTGTCTGGAGAACCCTGAGCGAACCGCATGTCTTTGTCCTGTTGATTTGTTACGCAGGAGCACATTACAGGGGCGTCTCGAATCCCATCACGACATCCAAGATCACTTTCTTTAAGAGGAAGTTTGTGGAAGAAGAGGACCCTCACCCACCACTCGGCAGCTGTAGCCATAAAGTATGTTTTTTAACTGTCGTCATTTTTCCTAAGCATTGCTGAGAACTCTAAGTGTCCACTGATCACTTCCAGAAGTCAGTGTCCTCCCAGGCAGAGAAGCGGGGTCCGTGGGACTCACCGCCACTTTCTCGGTCTGTGCTGTTTTTCACGTTTCCAGAGAGACTCGCCAGAGCCTCTAGCAGAAGTGACCGCGCGTGTCTGGGCAGCAGCGTCCCTCCGGCCAGTGAGTTGGTGTCGCTCACCAGCTGCAAGAGCAGTGCCCGCGGGGAGCAGGGGTGTTCCTGCCGGGCCCTCTCACCCTGGCTCCGGGCCTGTGCCACCTCTGTGCCGTGCCCCACCCTGGGCTGCTCCTGACTGGCCGGGGCGCACCGACTCCCCCTCGAGCGTAGCGTGCGCCCCTTCATCACGGCCAGCGAGCGTGGGGGCGCGCCCTTCGCTCCAAGAGAGACCTGAGCGTCTGCCTGCCCTGGCCTCTGGCTCTGTCCAACTGTCACACGGCGGGGAGAGTCCCCAGCCCCCCGCTGTCCAGCCCCGGAGGAGCCATGGCCCCAGCGCACCGCGCTTCTCGGCCGAGCCCCTCGGGCAGGCATGCCCGTCTACAGGGCGGGTGGTGGCTGAGGCCAGGCCCCTGCTCGGGGGTTCAGCCTGTCCTGGCGTCTTCTCAGAGGCATTTCTAGACGTGCGTCTTGGGCGTGTGCAGACTGTTTGCACACACACGGGCCTTCAGCGTGTAGCTGTGGGGTGTCCCAGGCTGCAGGCCTAAGCCGGGCTCAGATCAGGAGGCCCCCAACCAGCGCCCCTCACACCCTCCTGTGGGCTGCGCAGCCCCCGCAGCCCTCAGGCACCCTAGAAGAGCCAGCTCTGAACCTGCTGGAGTGGGGGGGGGGGAGGGCTGGGGCAGGGCTCGCCCAGCCCAGAGCCAGGAAGGGGCGGGCCAGAACGGGCCTGGGCCCGGGCGGCAGTAGCGGCCGTGCAGCTGTCAGGGCGCCTCTAAACTTCCTTCTTCTGACTCAGACGGTCTCGGTGTTCGAGGAGCGGGCCCACGTGCTGTACATGTCCCTGGAGAAGCTCAAGTTCATCGACGACCCCGAGGTGTACCTGCGGCGCTCGGTGCTCATCAACAACCTGCTGAAGCGCATCCACGGGGAGATCCTGGCGCAGAACAGCTGGTGCTTCCCGGCCTGCCCCGGCGCCGGCGCCCCGGCCCAGGAGTGGTTCGTGGTGCAGGACTGCCCGTACCGCAAGCGGCCACGCGTGGCCAAGGAGGAGAGCGAGAGGCCGCACGCCTGCTGCTGGTTCCAGGAGTGCGGAGGCCGCTGCCCGGGCACACCCCTGCCGGTCGGCGCCACCGTCAGAAGTGCCTCGGCCGCTGCCGCCTCTCCCCCGCAGCCTCTGCCCGGCCACGCCCCGCAGGCGGACTTTGAGGCGGGCGGCGCCCCGGTTTACAAGGGGGACTCCCAGGTTCCCGCTGCCGAAGTCTTCGCCACCCACAGCCGCTCGCTCGGAGACCCGGAGAAGGCGCAGGGCGGCCCGCTCGGCCACGAACCTGCGGGAGGTGACCTTGCCTTTGAGTGCAAAGGCCAGTTTTATGATTATTTTGAGACTGGGTATAACGAGAAGAGCACCGGCGGCGGGTCCTGGAGGAGGCCCTTGAGGAGAAAGGACCCCGCGCACAGCAGCAAACCGCGCTGCGGCAAAGGGAGCAGAGCGTGAGCAAGCAGGGCGCGCGCGGACCCCGCCGCGCGCAGAGTCTATTTTGGATGGATTTTATAGTTTTGTACAACTGATAAAATGATGCCGCGAACACGCCGTGTCGTTGCGACACCTGGAGGGCAGACTGCGTGGGCCGCCCGTGCGGAGGGCCGTTGGTCTAAGCCAAGCTTGGTGTGGGTGCGGAAGAGGTCGGTAGGCTGGACGGGCCGCCCCGGCTCGGAAACGACTGTGCTGACGGGTGCGGCGCCGGGGCAGCAGGTGGGCGCGGCCCTGCCGCCCGGCACAGGTGTCTTCGGAGTGGAGGACTGAGGCGGGAGCCAGATGCGGGCGCGGGCGCTGCCGAGTCTTCTGCCGGCGGGTCTGGCGGCAGGGCCGGGTGGGGCCAGAACACCGTGGGGGGCGGCAGGGCTGGCCCGCGCGGGCCCGGGGCCCGAGAGGTGTGATACAGGGCGACTTTTGGTGCCTTACTTATCTTAATTTTTGCCAGTGTGAAAATTAAGGCTAAATCAGAGTTACAGCAGGGATTTAACAAACAGGAAACAACCACAGGGTGGATCGCCATTGTTTGGAGACCTTTACTTCGAACTGTTGCGTTCAACTTTTGATTCGACATCTCTATTCTTCCTTTATTTTCGATGCCCGATGGCTTCCGGGCTGGGCGTTTTCGAGGGGACGGGGGGCGCAGCGCGTTGGAGAGCCGCTCCTCCGCAGGCGTCGCTGCCAGGGGTGGGGCGTTCTGGGCGTCGGGTTGTTTTGTCCTGTGAGTTCATGAACCAGTGGCATGCGTCATGCTTTGATCTGTTTTGCATCATTTCACTCGTTTAGATTATAAAGCATGTGAGTTTTTATACCTGACTTTTGCTGTGGATTAAGAAGCACAATGTTAATAAATGATGTGGTGACCGATACGGTTTTCTCTTCAAGAATGTCAAGGTTTTAGTTTCCGGAACGTTATTTTGGAGAAGTGGGACGTAACCTGCAATCGTCATGTATCTGGTCGACATTTTTCTTAATTCGTTTCTTTCATGCGTACATTTCCAGAGAGGGTTCTGAGGCCTTCTGCCTTCTCCCTTCCGCACCCGCACTTCTGCTCAGCTGTACCCCAGTTCCCAGGCTACTATGGACTCGGCCCCTTTGAACCACACTTCCCAGAAACCAAATGCCAAATGGAGGAAATCAGCACGTCCTCCCATTTTCTCCAAGATGAAGCTCTTTCTAATTTCTGCTATTGCCATGAAGCAGGTCCCACTCATACAGTGTATGGGGGGGGCTTCACCCTGACAGTGCCCACGGGGGCCGATTTTTAAACCATGTTCTTGTGTTATGGCTAAATAGTCTAGTGATGTCTTGTCCTTTATTTTTCGATATTTGATAAACACTTGATGTTGAAAACTTAGGTGATAGCTGCTTGTATATGAATGTGTCGTAATAAAGTGAGGTTTTTCTTGATCTATATTTATTAAAATGCTGAAAATTCTTTCGGGTTTTCTTATTGGGATGATGATCACTTACATTCCCCTCTTCCGTTGCTCTCTCCTTTCAAAGACTCAAAAAAAGTCCAGAAACTTTCTGGTCAGTGCCTGGGGGGCAGGATCCCTGGCCCCAGGCTGAGACCAAAGCTTGGTGGGGCCGGGTGCCTAACCTGTCACGTGGGCCTTAAAGAGCCTAAAGGGTTTAGTTTCTGCAAGAACAGCATGAGGTGAGCCCTCGAGCTGCTGCGGAGCTGTGACCTGCTTCCTTCCCCGGGTTGTCAAGAAGATGCCCCGTAAGGTGGGGCCGGCCAGCGCCAGTGGCGCTCCACGGAGTTCCACGCTGTTATCTTTCTTGGAGGCTAAATTTTTTTGGGGGGGGGGAGGGGGATTAAAGGGGAAAGCTACTTGGAAGCTAATTAATTTGTCAAATGTAGCATTCTCATCATGAATGCAATGCTTCCTGGAGATTTAAACATGAAAGGATTTATCCTTTGCCTTTTCAGGCCCAGCCTTAGCAGTGCTCTGTGCGTGTGCTTGCGCGTGCGCGCCCGAGGCTGTGGGCCGCGGTGTCGGTGCTTCTCCAAGGCCCTCACCCGAGCCGCAGTTCCTGGAACCTCTGGGCACCACTGCCTGGGCTGAGCGGTGTGACACCTGTCACTTTCTAGGACATTTCCAGCAAACTAAAGGAGATACTGTCCCCCGTCCCAACCAAGTCCCGGAACGCCCCACACGCTGCCCCTGCTGTCGGCCTCATGCCGCCTCGTGCGCGGCCAGCCCACTCCCGGGCCATTCTGCCAGGGGCTCTCAGGACACAGCCACCTGGCGCCTTCCCAGGAAACGGGCTGCGCCCACGGCCAGGGAGGCTGCTGCCGCCCGCCGGCGGGCCCACCCGCCGCCGAGCTCTGCCCTCCTGAGCCTGCCGTGCAGAATCCTGGCTCTGAAAAGCCGAATGAGGGCGAAGGCCACTTGGGAACAGCCCCGCCCCCAGGGACAGCGGTCCAGCTCCCTCCCTGGACATCCTAGGGCCAGTCACCAGCTTCCCTTTCAACGTGGGGGGGGGGGGTGTGGAGAAAATGTCCCCAGCACCCCCAGTGTTCCAGAAAGCGCCCGTGCATGCTTACACCTCCCGGAAGAACCGGCACAGCCCCATGGTGGGCGCCCCAGGATGTCATCACCGTGATGCGCTGTGCCTCTTGTTGGGGGTTTGTTTAGAAAACAAAAATAAATGATAAAATGTGGTAGATGAGTAAAATTCTTAATGCAGAGTTGTAGATGGCATAAAATAAAGTCAGAATAAGAATCCGCTCGGAGCTACCACGGCATCTACGGAGAACTCAGGGGACGAAGGTGTTACCTTATTGGACGCCGTAGATTTCGGGTGCACAGTGAGGGGCCAAGTGGAGGCAGGAAGGTGCCCCGCCTCTGACTCATCCCCGGGTCTGCCCATGGCTCGGTTTGCTCGAGGGTCCTCTTGCCCCACTTTGACTGCAAGAAAATGTGGCATCGAGGGAGCAGGCCTGGCTGCAGCTGCCGTCTCTCCTGCAGCCCAGCTCAGGCCGAGGATTTTCTGAAGCCGAGCTGCCCTCGAGGGCATGGCTGGGGTCCAAGAGGGAGAAGGGCTGCACTTGTTTGCACTTACCAGATGCCGAGCTTAAAAGGCAGGCCTTCCCGCAAAGTCCACGCTTCCTACTTCGCCTTTCAGCTTATAAATCAACCTCAGACAGGCCAGTGACAGCACCACGCAGGCGTCACCTGAGAGAAGCTTCTGGCGGGAGGTCACCGTGAGCAGAGACAGCCTTGGGCTCAGAAGCGAGGGGCCCAGATGGCCCAGGGCGCTGTGCGGGCGGCTCCGCCCAGATGTGCTGGGCTGGCGGTCCAAACCGCTCTCCTCTGCGGGAAGGGCCCTGGGTGCAGGTGTCCTTATTTTCCAGCGAGGAGGAGCCGACCCGAGGGCATGACCGGCGGGCACTCTCCGCCAAGCACCGGTGGGGCCCGGGCGTCCTCTGGGAGCAGCACTGGTCCAGCCTAAAAGGACCCGAGCGGCCACCCTGGGCTGGAAGGGCCAGTGGGCCTGACAGGCACAGGCTGACGTCGGCTTCCTCCCGTCCAGGGTTGGATGAGCTTTAGCTCAGTCCCTCCGAAGCTTTCTTCTCTTCATCTCTAGTTCGTCCCGGGCTGCGGTCTTGCTCTCTGCTGATGCCGCTTCTGAGATGACCAGGTCACTGTGGTCAGCACTAGGCTGGGCCTCAGGCAGCTGTGGGCCCGGCCCAACACCTGCAGACCTGCCCACGCTCTTGGTCACCCTTCAGTCCTGGGGTGAAGCACCGAGCTCCTCTCTTGGGGCGTAAGCGCTTGCAGGGCTGACAACTGCAGTGCAGTTCCCCCAGCCACCACACCGTCCCTCCCCAGGACCTTGCTCTGGCTGCGAACCTGCTGTCAAGTGCAGTCCTCCAGAGCTGGCCCTGCGGGGGTCTCGGCCAGGGATGCGTTCCCCTCCCCCGCTGCTGCCCTGCAAGTGCCCCTGCACTGGCTCCCTTTCCCTTCCCAAGAGCCCCCGCAGCTGGCGCAGTGTGTGGCTTCCAGAGGCCCGCTGACCTCCTGGAGCCTCCTTAGAGCCATTCGGTGGTGGGCCCAGCGCTCCCCCTCCACGAGTTTTCATTTGGGGATCCCGAGGCTGCGCTCCACATCTGCAACCGCCTGTCTTCCTCTCCCCTCCTTTTCTGGGGTTTACAGGATTAGCTGCTGGGCTGGGAGGCGGCTGCCCCTTTCATCCACCTCTGCAGCTGGAGCCTTTGGCTCCTCGTCCAGCCCTGGCACCTGGAGGGGCCGTGGCCTGGTGCTGGAGCCAACCAGCGGGCGCCCTGCGGTCCCCAGGCGCAGCCGCTGCGTGGTGGGGGCAGAAGCTCACGGGGTGCTGGCCTGGTGTGGGGGGACCAGACAGGACTGTGGCCTGTGGCCCCCCTATCCTGAGCGTGGGGCTGGCAGGCTGGCTCCAGCTGGGAAGGGATTAGCATAACAAAGAGCAGGGCGGGGCTGGAGGGGCTCTGCCTGCAGCAGCCCAGACCCCCAGGGCAGGAGGGGGCTGCAGGGCTCTGGAGAACTGTGGGTGTGGGGTGTCCCCTGGCCGTGCACTTGGACAGCGGGCCATGGTGCGCAGAGGGCCCGCACCAGGCGCCCCTCCTCCGCCCCACCGGCCCCTTTGTTTATTTCCAGCAGGAAGGGAAGCTCAGTGGCAGGTTCTTGACGGGCTGCACCTCAGAACCCCGCGGCAACCTGCCCTGCGCCCTGCATCTGGGAGCTCCTTGGGGCGGCCTGGGGCTTGCTGCGCCCCTGGTGGGAGGGGACCACGGCCCAGAGAGCGTGAGCACCCGCAGAGGTCAAGGCACGGTCCTTGACCCCAGGCTCCGCCGTGCCAGTCCCACGTGGGCCTTCGGGCTGCCGGGAAGAAAGGCCAGCGAGGGCCAGGCGAGGCCATAGTGCTGGGGGCTGGGCACAGGCGCAGGCGACTCACGGCCGCCTCAGCTCTTTCCACTCCCTTCTGAGCGTGGTCTGTAAATCTTCTGAAGGTCCTCCCAGGCCCCAGTGACGGGCTCCCGGAGGGCACCGAAGGGGCGGCGGAGAGGGCCCAGCTGGACCCCGTCGGAGAGGCAGCCGCTGGCCAGGCCATGTCTCCAGCAGCACCCGGGGCCTGCGCGGCTGGAGCTGCACCTCCGCAGCCCGCAGGGCCGCCCGCCAGCCCGCCACGCAGACAGAGGGCCGGCCCAGCCCCGCAGGCTCTGTCCCCGCCCCGCCCTGCCAGGGACAGGGACAGGACTGCACGGCCATGGGCGGCGGGCGGCCAGGGGCGCCGAGGCGGAGGGTCACAAGGCCCCCAGCGGGTGTGACCTGGCCAGGCCTTGGCTGCTGCTGGGCCTGCGGGAGAGGGAAGTGCTGCTGGCCCCGCCCACACTGGGCCCGAGGGGAGGGGTCCCCGCGGTGGGCTCCAGGGCGGAGCATCACCCAGCGCCCCTCCCCCCACAGCCGGCGCTGGCGGTCTGGCCCCCACCCCGCTGCCCAGGGCTGGCCCCGCTGCTCCGGCTCCAGGGGCGGCCCCGGCCGTGCTGCACAGGAGGCCAGCCTGGCCCGAGGTGCCCAGAGGAGAGAACCCGGTCGGTTCCTGGGGTCAGCCAGGTGGACGGCCCATGGGGTGGCGGCGGCAGCTGTTATTATTACTGAGAGTTCCGAAATCTCCGAGGTTCTAACAACTGTGTTCACTCTCAATAAATGGTTTCTTAATAATCATTTTAATTAGCAAAAAGGCTGTCTTATTAAAGCTAATTAAAGGCAATTTGGGAACCTTATTTTCATACAATCATAAAATTAGAGAAACAAGAGGTTGGAGAAATGGGGTTGCCTCTGCCTTTCCGCAGAGGGGCGAGGAGGGGCTGGTGAGAGGAACCGGGTGGCGGCCCCCACACCGAGCACAGCTTCTCTCGGGCTGGGGCTGCGGGCAGGGGTCTCCTGTGTCTCAATGCCCTTCCCCCCCACCCCCACCCATACTTCTGTGGTGGCCGGTGGCCGGCTGACCGCGCATCTCGCTGCTCCCCGGAGCTCCAACCGGGCCTGCGGCTGGTGCCCGGTCTGAACCCCCAGCACCTGCACCCCCTGCCCCCGGGGGCCTCCTGCCCCTGGGGCTCCCCTCCTCGGCCCTTCCTGTCTCCTCCAGCTCTCCCCGGAGCAGAGACTCTTCCCTGAGCACCAGAGAGGCCCCCCAAGGCCCACATTTTGCTGGACACCTCCTGGGGACCCCAGGCCTGGTCTGTGGCACAGAAACATAGACCCCCTTTTTATAGCGGCTTCTTCAGCAGAATCAGATTGGGGCTCTGGGGTTTCTAGCAGAAAGGCCTGGAATGGCAGCTCCCGCGGGGGGCTCTGCATGGCCAAGGCTGTGGGTGGTTCTGCCCCATGCTGGCCAGGAAGCCTCAGGCACCGCCCGCCTGCCCGTGCCCAGCCCCTTCTCCTGCACCAGCCGTCAGTCCAAACAGTGGGAGCCACGGTGTGTGACTTCGGAGGGGGAGGTTCGGGGCAGACCCTCCCACGCACATGGGCTGAGGCCGGCCCTGGCCCGGGCCCTGCTGCCCTGCACTGCCCTCCAGCACCCCAGAACCAGCCCACGCCCCCCCTTCCTGGGGTGCTGGTGTTGGTCTTCCTGCCCGGCAGCAGAGACAGATCCCTGAGGGTGGGGAGTGGGGCTCCTTCTGCACTAAGATCCCCGAGGGCAGGGACCAACCCCACACTCAGACGTGGGCCCCGAAGGCAGAACCCCGGAGTCTGGAAGACTAGACGCACGTCCTCGCCTGCCGGCCCTGTGCCCACGTGGCGCCCCAGCATCAGGAAAGGGCCGGCCCCACCCACTTGGGCTGCAGGAGGGGCTCGGTCCCGCCAGCCGCTGATTCCTCCAGTCTGCCCCCGCCCCTCGGCCTCCTGCTTAATGAAGCACCTCTCCAGCTGCGTAGCTGCGCCTGGCCGACGGCGGCATCAGCTCCAGATGCTGGGCCTGCCTCGGGGAGTAGCAAAGACGGTCCTCTGCCCAGCCTCGCTTGCAGACACGCCAGGGGTCCACCCCCCTCCCCCCCCCCCGCCCAGGACACCACACCCGCCCCGACTGACGAGAGCCAGACCCCACCGCGGAGCGGCCGGGGCTGAGCCACTTCATTGGAACAGCAGCTTCCAAAGCTGGAGGCTGCGCCAGGCTCTGCCCTGGCCGTGAAGACGGTGCTGGCTGCCCCGGCCGCGCAGCCTCGTCAGCCTTTCTTCTGCCCTCCACCCTCTTTCCAACATCTGTGTCCAGGGAGGGATGGCCCTGCGGGGCTGGCCTCCTTCCATCTGTCGTTTCTCCCCCTTCAGAAGTCCTGTCCAGGCGGCAGGGGCAGCTACGTAAACATCCCACCTCGCTCCCTAGCTGGCCGCGTCTCGTTCTGCACAATGGACTCACTGTGAGGAAAGGGGACGGGAGGGGGCGCCAGCCGCACCCCACGGCGCTGGCCCCCAGCCCGGGAGAACCGGAGACCTGTGCTTTGAAGGAACCACAGAGGAAACCCAGAGCTGAGGCCAGACCTTGTCTGCCGTGCCGGGACAGCCCCCGCCCCGGCCCTGCCCCCTCGCGCCCCTCCAACCGGTCCGGCCCCGCCGCCGGCTGCTAGCTGCCTGCCAGCATCCGCGTGCCTGCGTGTCCGGCCCGCAGGGGACACGGGCGTCTGTGTGCGTGTGTCCGCGGAGCCGGCGGCCTCGCAGAGCCCACGAGGCACACCCTAAAGATCTGGTGGCCTTTCTCTTTAAATAGAAACAGTTGCACCTCACTGATTCAGACGGGTTGGAGCGCAGTCCCGAGGGGGAGAGAAGACTGACTTAACGGAAAGAGGAGCCAGGCTTCTGTTTCCCGAGTTCATCCACTGCTGGGATGGACTGACCACACTGGCAGGCGCTCCGGGTGCACGCGGGGGTCACGGGGAGTGCCGTAGAGAACGCCTCGCTGGGCGTGAGGACTGCAGAGTGGACACGCGTGTCCTCCATAGGTCAGGTGTGCCCCACACTGGAGTGCTTCTCCTGAGTCACACGCTTTGTGGGCAAGCCCCACACAGAGGTCAGGTTGGCATCCAGCCCCTGCGCTAGCTCCGTCTGTGCAGAGTGTGCAAGATACATGTTCAGTAGGGAGGGAGGGAGGGAAAGTGGATGTGTGGGTGGATGATGGATGGATGGAGCAATAGGAAATGGCTGGGTGGATGGACAGCCTGTGGAATACTACTCAGCGATGAAAAAGACAAGCTCCCGCCACTTGCTCCAATACAGATGGGACGGGGGTGATGCTGAGTGAAAGAGGTCAGAAGCAGAAAGACAAATACTTGATGACTACACTTCTCAGGGAGCATAAAATAAACCAAAGGCACAGACATAACTAAACCAAAGAAATGCTAGAAATATGACTACAGAATGGAAGCTCTCAGAGAGGGCTGGGCGGCGGCAGTGGGCAAAGCGGGAGAGGCCTCGAGGTGGGTGTGTGACCTGCGTCCGCAGAGCTGTGGCTCGTCCCCTGCAGCAAAGACAGGCGAGACCTGAGCCCCACAGCACGGATGAGTCCCAGGGGTGGACCCGCTCACACTCTGCCCGGCTCACAGGCACGCCCCTTTCACAGGTCCTGTCTCGTTCCTCTTCATCTTTCCGCCCAGACGGGCCTCAGGCAGGGCTGTGTCCCCACCACCCGGGGCCCCGCGGGCCAGGTCTCCCCTGTCTGCGTGTCTCGGGTCGCCCTGCTGCGCCAGCGTCGGTGCCTGGTCCACCGCCTGGGCCGGGGAGGCGGGTGCACAGCCTGGCCAGAGCCAGCGGTCCCAGCGGGTCCGAGGTGGCGTCCCGGAGCCCAGCGGGCAGGCCCTAGGCGAGGCCAGAGGAGCGGCCACAGGTGCCCGGGGAAGCTCCGGACACGGCTCCTCCGGGTGGGGTGGGAGCCACGGGATGAGGGCGGAGCCAGGGCTTCTCTCCGCCTGGGTCTAATTAGACGCCTGCCACAGGCTTCCCGGCCTTGAACACTCCCCCCCGCAGCCGGGCCCAGGAGCCTGCGGGGCGGCGCAGGGGCCAGGCTGGGGAGGCCGCGGTGAGGCGCAGGGCGTGGCTGGCGCTCGATCCTTATCGAGCGTGTCTGCAGCCAGCTCCAGGGAATGCGACCCGGATCCAGTTACCTTCTGAGTTCTGTTGGCTCGGCCGGCGGGGGGGCGGGGTGGCGGCGGGCGTGGGGCCTGCGGCGGGTGCTGCCCTGGGCCCCTCTCCAGGGCTTGTGTCTGCCCTGACTGCGCCCATCCCGGCCCATCCCTTGCCTGTGAAGGGCAGGACGGCCACGGCGAGAGAGCTGGACGGGCCGGGTTAGCGGAGCGTGTGGGAGCAGGTGCGGGTGGCGGCAGCCTCTGTGCGGTGCTGATGGAGCCGCGTTTCACTCTCGCCCTCCCGACGGAGGAGGAAGCTGAGGCCGAGGCCGACTGTGTGACCCCGGCCAGTGCTCCCCACCGACCCCAGTCCCCGGCCACCCGAGGCAGGCAGCTCTCTCCACCCTCTGCACAGGGAGGAGAAGCAGAGGGGTGTGGGCCCCTGCTCCAGCGGGCTCCAAAGCACTCGGTGAGCTCCTTGCCCGTGTTTTCAGCTTCGGAGCTGCACAGCCTCTGTGCTTCTCCCGGTCACCCCTCAGCTCTCCGTGTGCAGCCGTTGCAACGCCGGACCCTGCAGGCTGCGGGACCCACAAGTCCGGGGGGCTGGTCTTGGCGAAGAGCAGAGGGCGCGTGCGGGGCCACAGACCCAAACGGGCATAGGCCTTGGGGCGCCCCCAGAGGCTGGCTCCCTGTCTCTTCCAGCTCGTGTCCCGAGGGCACTGCTCCCCCTCTCCTCTTGGGGGCCCCGCTCGCCGGCTGCCCTGTAGACCCAGATGTGGAGCCCGGAGTTAGCCAGAGCCTTTTGCTTATCGACTGGTTTTGACATTGATTTATTCAGGCTCACTGCGGTGGCGGCGCTGGTCTGCCCTGGGCTCCTCTCGCGGCTGGAAAGCGGCACGACTCCTCTCCCCGACCGCTCGCCGGGACCGATCTGGTTCCGGGGCGTCAGAGCGTGCCATTGTCTGTGCTCCTGAGTGCGGTTTGGACGGCGGCGAGGGTTGGGGCGGGGCCCTGGCACTGCGGGCTCTGGGGCTTCTCGCGGGGGACCAGCCCCGCTGGTCACTACGCAGCAGCTTGGGCTGCAGGTGCCCGAGGTGGGGGCCGGGAGGGGCGCAGGCCCTGGCTCAGACCAAGTGGCTTTTCCTCCAGGGCCTCGCCGTAATCCGAACCAGCTGAGCCTTTGAGAAGTAGGTACCGTGAAAAGGGGTAATGGAATTAGCTTTCTTGTTTTTCCAGGACTCGAAACCGTATTTCCTGTCCCAACTGCACATCATTAATACAAGGCATCTGTTAGCACAGAGCAGCCTGAAAATGTGCTCCCGAAAGCTCACATCTGCTTTTGATAATTTATTTCTGACATTTGTAGTTGGGGGGAGGGTGGGGGAAGGGGGGATTAAACCAAGATGTTGCTTCCCCTCAGCAGCCCCCGCTGGAGCCCAGAGCGGGAGTTCTCAACGTGGCTGCTGCGTTAGGTAATATAATTACATTAATTTAGCAGCAAATAGCGCGACGCAGGCCGGTGGGTGTGGGTCCACACTGCTGTTATCTGCTCTCAGCCCCCGCAATTAGCTCCCCCCAGGGGATGAGCAGGGCCACCCCAGCAGGGGGGTCTCAGAGCGGTCAGGTGTCCCTGCCGCGCCTGCCTCACCACCCAGCCCTGCTCCCCTCCTGCCACTGCGTCCCTGGGCAGCGGCACAGACCCCGCCGCAGAGGCAGGCGGGAGCCAGGCCTGATACGCGCCCCGGACTTTCCGAGGTCAGCTCCCAGCCCCACTAACCGGGAAGACAGACACTGTGTCTCCCCGACAGGGGCCACGGGCAGCTGAACCCGAGCTGGTCCGCCTGTCTGGCACCCAGGACCCACAGCACAGGTGGGGCACCTCGAGGTGTGGGGGAGGCGTGCCCTGAGCACCCGCAGACACAGCGTGTGGGGCCCCCTGTCCTGCAGCCAGCAGGCCACGGCCTGAGGCCTCAGTGTCCTTCTGGAGCTACACCACGTCCAGACTGGCCTCTGGGGTGCTTGTCCGGGTGTCTGTGTTGTGGGGGCTCTGGGCTGCTTTGAGGCCCAGATGCAGCAGATTAGAAACGCAGGTTTTTCAAGTAGAGCATCAAAGACCAAGTCTGAGGCCTTCCCCTTCCCAGGCCAGAGAGGCCTGCAGGCGGCTCAGGGCCCCAGCTCCGCTGCTGGTACTCCAGGCCACAGGGCGGCCACAGGGCGGCCACAGGGCAGCCACAGGGCGGCCACAGGCCAGCTCGGCACTCCGGTCTGGCGCGAGGCAGCCAGCCTGGCTGTGCGGGCTGGGCGGGCCTGGGGGCATGAGGCCCGGCCTGGCCAGACAGACGGAGCTTAATCCAGGGCTCAGATTTTCCTGGAGCCGGTCCACGGCAGGCCACATGCGAGTCATAAAGGAGCGAGCGCTGCGCGCCGGGCCGGGCTCGACTTGGCCCCGGTCTGGCCCAGCTTCCCCTGGAGCCCCTGCTGACTCCTGGGTGTCCACCGCGGCCCTGCTGGGAAAGTTTCAGCTCCAGTTCAGAACAAAAGGAATGAAAATCCAGGGAGCAGAGCCAGAGGGAAGCACAGATCCCATCTGGCCTCGCAGCCGGCAGCTTGGGAGCCGCAGGACAGACGCGGAGCCGCTCCCAGGCCCTGGGGGGGGGGGGGCCTCTAGTCCCGCCTGGACACAGCAGCCTCTGCCCCACCCCAGGTCCTGAGGCTGCGAGGCCTTGGAGAGCAGGAGCCTCGGGGGCAAACCGCGGGGCCTTGAGGCTGGGCCCTGCTTGCGGTCCCCCGCTGATGGCTGGGGGGACAACGGGCCTGCACCCCAGTCTGCCCTAGGGCTTTGTGGGGTCCAGCACGTCTGCCTTTGTGGTTGCTTGGTCCAAAAACTTTTTTGGGGGTAGAAATTTGAAGATGCTCATGTGGATAAAACGTTTTATCTAAAATCTGTTTTTCTGTTTCTAAGAGAAAACACTTCCACGGTCCCCAGGCGGACTGGCCCTCGGCAGCGTGCTGGACGACTCGGCCTCTGGCCAGCGTGGCGCCTGCTTCCAGGCAGCAGAGCTGGCCCTCGGGGCGCATGCTGCCCGAGGGGAACTGCGAGGGGCGGGCCGGAGCCTGGCCCACGAACTCGAACTCGGCCCCGCCTGCACCTGCCTTGAGCAGCCTCCCCGGCAGGGCTGTCAGGCTGCCTCGGGGTGCTGAGCCTGGAGTCAGCCTCCAGGCCGAAGTGGGCCACGGTGCTGGCCAGGCCGCATGGGGGCGGCTCCCGCTCTCAGCCCGCTCGGCTCCGGCAGCGACACCCTTGGCGAAGGTGGGTCCCCCACGCCTGCTCGTCGGTCAGCGGCTCCTTGGCCAGCGGCACCACCTCCCAGGAAGGAGCCAGCACGGAGGGCCAGGCTTGCCCGGGCCTCACCACCCACGTGCAGTCTCGGCCTGCCGGCCGCGGACCTCTGCGTCCTCACCTCCACCCAGCCGCTCGCCCGCGAAACTCGCTCTGACCCCCAAGCCCGCTCCCTGAAGCACCAGCCTGCGCCCTGGCTGCTGGACAGGGGCCGTCCTGCTGGGGCAGCTCTGCCGGCAGCTGCTGTCCAGACCCAGGGCTCCCCGTGCCCCCACGGGTCCTTGGCGCCCCGCCCCCCGGAGCGGCTCTGCCCTGGGGCTCCTCAGCCAGCGTTGTTCTCCTGCTCCAGCAGGACTCTCTGGCCACGCCTCCAGGGCAGCCAAGCAGGCACCTTCAGTTCAGGGGAGGCAGCGGTCTGGGGGCTCCTGGCGTGTGGCCGTGCTGCTGCAGCTGGCCCCAGGCCGGGTCTCACTGCTTCGGGGCCTGCCCCCTCCTCTCCCCTCGGGGCCACCAGGCCGCTGGCCGCCACCAAAGAGCTTGAGTTTCTCAAGTGGGAGCGGCTGGAGTGTGTCGAGGGTCCTTGTGCGGCCGCGTCCTGTCCAGACGGCGGCTGGGCCTGCCCTGGGCTCTGCGGAGGCCGGAAGTCCCGGTGGGCCAGGCTTCCCTGGGGAGGGCTGGGCCCTGGCTGGGCGGGGGGCACGCTCCTCACATGTCTCCTCCAGAGGCCCTGATTCCTTCACGGCTAACTGGAGAGAAGCAGCTCCTGCCCGGGCTGATGGCTGCCCCAGCCCTCGGGGCGGGCCGGGCCACGCCCGCGCTGCACCTCTCTCCTCAGGAGTCATCTCTGCAACCTGAGCCTTTCTCAGAAACAGGCGCTTCCCGAAGAGGTCACAGCTCAGAGGCGCCGGCCCCCTCACGGGCCAGACCGGGCGTCTGGGGGCACCAGCCTCCCGGCGGCAGGGGGTGGGGGGGCAGGCATGCCTTGGGGCGCACTCAGACTGGCTGTCCTTATGCTCCCCCGTCACATCCACAGCCTCGTCATATCCACAGCCTCCTCGAGCAGAGGCAGGAGCTGACCTTGGGGCCCAGGAGGTCTCCTGGCGAGAGCCGTCCGCAGCCGTGGCCGCAGGGCGTGGGGCAGCGTGGGGCCGGGGCGGGCCGGCAGGCCTCTGCAGTGCTGGCACTTCCGCTGGCCCCAGCTCACACGGGGACGTGTCCTCTTGGAGTGACGCTGGGACTGGCGGCACGCGCAGCAGCCACTGAGCCGCCCCGGGCCTGGGGCTGCGAGGGCCCCCAGGACACGGCCAGAGGCAGAGCCCGCGGGGACGGGCCAGCAGCTGCCGCAGCCCCCACGCCCGCCTTCCGCGGCTGGCTCCTTTGCTGACGAGGCCAGCGCTGGCCGCGTGGACTGAGCCGCAGCCTCGGAGTCCACACCATGCCGCTGCCGCGCATGGGGAGGCAGGGCGCTGTGCCTGGGGGACCCGGCTCCCGGCGGCGAAGTGGCCCAAGGTGCCGCTGTCTGGACGGTGACGATGAAGACAGAGACCCCTTCTTTTTCAAATCTTTGTTTAAAACAATGGGGGAGCAGGCCAGCGGTGCGGCGGTGACCTCTCACTCCCCAGAGTCAGAGTGGGGAGCGGAACAGGCGGATCCACTGAAGCACGCTGCTGAGGGAACCGCGGGAGTCGGCTGCGCCCTGTGGGTCAGCCCCTGGCCGGGGTCGAACTCAGGCCGTGTTGGTGATGGTCTGAGACTCACCCCAGGCCGCCAGGGAGGCCCAGGCCCTGCTTCCGGCATGCTGGCGGCCCGTGGAGGACGGTGGGGGGCGCAGCCGGGCCCAGCTTCTCGCACGGACTCCAGCTCCCGAGCAGCCTGCAGGGCCAGCCAGGCAGGGCCTCTGTGGTCACAGTCACCCAGCGGCAGGAGTCGGCGTGGCGCCGGAGGCTGGGACAGCAGGTGTGCGCCCGCCGTGATGGCCCCGCGTGGCCCGGGCAGCGTGGCTCCGAGTCCCTAAAAGGCCCGGCCCGGCCCGAACCGGCTCCTGTCGGGGCGGGCAGCGGAGACCCTCCTGCCCGCCTTTCGCCTGAGGCTGGGCACTGCCCGGAAGCTGGCTGTGCCCGGGAACAGGGAAGGGCTGAGTAGCTGCCGTCCGCTGGGCCCCTCCTGCCCCGGTCACTGGCACCGAGGTGGTCCAGCTGGGCTCCAGCCGTCCGCCCAGCTGGTGGCTCCAGCTCAGCTTCAGGGCGGGGCCTCTCCCCGCTGGAGCCGCGCGGGAGCAGCTGGCGTCCTGGATGCCTCGGTCCGCCCTGCTCTGTGGCCGCTGCCGCTGGGGTCCTGAAGCCGGACCCTGGCCCAGCGGAGCAGCCCCGCAGGTCTCAGCTGCCCAGCACAGCGGCACGTCCTGCCCGGACTCCGGGAGGCCACGCCGGGCCCTGCGCTCAGAGTACCCAGGAAGGCCGGCGGGGGTGCACCCGCCTACAGCCTGGGCCGAGGCCTGCGGGGCCTGCTCCGGGGCGCCGCTCAGCAGCACCACGCCACTCCTGCGCAGGTGCGGGCGTTCGGGTCGTCTTCTTAAACTCGCTCGAATGTGCCCTGGACGCCGTCTGAGCACACATACCATCTCCATCTGTCTGTCTCTCACGCCGGTGTCTGGAGGCTGTGGTCTCCGTCTGTGTCTGTCTGCCTGTCTCTGTCTCTCCATCTCTGTGTCTGTCTCTGTCTCTCCATCTGTGTCTCTATCTCCATCTCTCTGTCATCTCTGTCTCTCCATCTCTGTGTCTCTCTGTCTCCATCTCTGTCTCACGCGCCAGCGTCTGGCTCTTAGGTCTCGGCCACCAGCAGACAAACGAGGTCCTGGGTGGCCCCCTAGTGGTGGCTCCTGGGCTGGCAGTGCCGGCAGGGGGACGCCTCCTCAGACTGGGAGCTGGCCTGGAAGGGGAGCCTGAGCAGGAGCCGGAAAAGGGATGCCAGGCTGGAGCTGCCCACTTCCGCTGGGGCCATGGCCGTAGGCTGGGCCGCCCTCTGGGCCAGAGGAAGTGATGTCAAGGCCTCAGCTCAGAGACGCCTTTGACAGGGGGTGGGGGGACCGGAGACAGGCAGGCTTTGTTCCTGGGCAAAGTCGGGCTGGGAGAGGCTTGGCAGGGAACTCGGCCCCCCACCTGCCACAATGCCCTTGCAGAGCGGTCCTGGGGACCGAGAGGCCGGAGGAACAGAGGAGGTCACAGAAAAGGGGCAGCAGGGCACCGGGGCCGTGTGGTGCCGGTGGCGTGGGCGCTGGAGCCTCCCTGGGCCCGCCGTCCTGGGGCCCCGCCGGGCCCTGCAGGGAATGAAGGCAGTGAGTGTGGTGCAGGAAGGGCATAGAGCAAGATCTTGAAGATTCTGGGCAGGCGGGTCGGAAGTCCTGGAGCCCTCAGCGGCTTTTGATGCTTTCATTATCAGAGGCCACCCGGCACACGGCAGGCGGGGGCAGGCTGGGGGGCCGAGCCTGGCAGCCCCCGCCCCCGGCTCTTCCCTCTCCGGCTCTCTGGCCTCTCTCTCTTCTTTCTTTCTTCTTTCTGCTTGTCTTCTGCTCTGCAGCTGGCGTCCTCGTGACGCTGCCCTTACACGCCGTGTCCCAGCCCAGGCGCCCACCTGCGCACGCCCACTCAGGCCACGTGCGGGACCGCGGGTGTCCATCCTCACACCAGTGGCGGACGGCAGGAAAGCCTGACAACCCTCCATTTACCGTGCAGGCAGCACCGAGTGGACAGCATCCGCTGACCTCCCTGCCCATGTGCATGGGGGTGCAGGGCCCGGGCGTCACCTCTCTGCAGCTGGCACCACTCTCCACGCGGATGGACGTGTGAGCACAAGTCTGGGTGTGCCCTCTGCCTGCGGGCCCTCCCCACCCCACGGAAGCCCTGCCCACACCGGCCCACGCCAATTAGGTGATGCTTTCTCCGTCTAAGGTGGCGCCTGCCTCGGCTGCCCGCCACTCACCTCACACACACCAGGTGGCCGCCTTGACCACCCTGGCTTCAATGTCACCCAGCTGGCCGCCCACCAGCCCCTCCCGCGAACGGCCAGAGGCTGCAGGCAGCTCCTGCGCCAGGTCCAACGGCCTTGGTCTTCATGACAGGGCAAGCGTCTTTTTGGCTCGCCAGCCTAGGTTTTTGGGGTGTAGCTTGAGCTCCCGATGAGCCCACACCCTGCAGTGTCTGGGCAGTGGGGATGTAGGTCCAGACAAACCAGTGGATTCTGCTTTTGGACCGGATTGAAACGCGGTCTCTTTTGGGCACATGACCTCAAACACGGAGACCAGACACCAACCCCCAAAACGGACCCATTCAGACCAGCAGACAGTCTGGGGGTGCTGGGGACCGAAGGCCTGGCCTGAACACACCCAGCCCCAAGGCTGCTGGGCGCAGGGCCCCTCTTTCTGGCCGGCATCGCCATCCCTTGATGCCCCCAGCTCCTGCAGCACAGGAACCCCTCCCGGCCCCCATTCCAGGCCCCCCAGCTCCAGTCTCAACAACCGCACGGATGCCCCGCTACTTGGTGAGCTTGAAACAGGGGGCTGGGCTGCAGCCCGGTAACAAGCTCTCTTCAGGAGTTAGCAGCCTTCACGTCTTCACCCCGGAGACGCCGCAGGTTCCTGCCACGGCCTGCGACCTTGTTCCCAGCAGCCTGGGTCTGGGGGTCTGCTGACTCCGTCTCTCGCGAGCCCTCCGTGTTTTCCCAGTTTAATATAGTAACTAATAAGAATTTTTTTTGTCATTTCGCAAACCTAGCTGCGGTTAGCCTGCGGTGCGCGCGCGCGCACATGCGCACTTCTGCACTGCGCACGCGCCCCTGCGTCTGGCCGCGCTCGCCCTCTGAGGGGCTGATTCGGCCCGGGCGCCCTGCCGGCCTTGGCTGTCTCAGGAGCACGCGCAGGGTCAGACACGATCCTCACGCCTCTCCGCGCTCGCCACGGGTGTGGTGGTGGACACCTGCGTCCCGCACGCAGCCTGAGGGCGGCACCTGAGCAGGGGTGGGCATGCGCAGGTGGGCGCGCCTGGGCCGAGACTCGGGCGCGTAAGGATGGCGTCACGAGGCCGCCGCGGAACGGCGGAGTAGGAGCGGCGGGAGGGCGCCGAGGTGCTGGGGTCGGGCCTGCCCGCCCGGCCCCGGCCCCCGGCCCCGCCTGCCCTGGACCTGGGGCCTGACAGGCGCCCAGGGCTCCGGACGCCTCCTGACCCGCCTGCAGGACCGCCGAGGCCCTGGCCGCGCCCCCTTCTCCGCAGCCTGGCTCGGACGGAGCGGGCAGCCACAACCAGCTCGCGCCCATGCCAGGGTGAGTCTGCGCCCACCCACGGGCCCCAGGGAGTGGGCCGCAGAAGCGGGCAGTTGGGGAGCGGCGAGGGACTCCCCGCCGTTAAGATGGCGAACGGCGTCGGGGGCGGCGGCGCACGTGTCACCCCGTGAAGAACGAGGTTCGTGACCGCACAGCCAAGGTTTTCGCTAGGGCCTGTGGCGGGGGGACGCGCCGCCGGCGGGGTTTGGAAGGGCCGAGTTTGGGTGGAGTTTTCACTGGCCCACTTGGGCGTGCGGTGTGGCTTGTGCAAAGGGCAGCCCAAGCCCCTCAGACCCGTTTGTTCCGAGAAAGGCTTTTGTTGTTCGGCGGCCCCGTGTTTTTTCCTATTATAAAGGTAAGTTGAGCTTATTAAAAGGTGAGAATGTCAAGAGTTAGTTCAGCAGCCCGAATTCAGCCTTCTTTCCATTCCAGTCATTTCCACACGAGGGTAAAGAACGGGACGGGCCGAACCCCGCCTGCGGGCGGCCAGGGCTCGGAAGGCCGTCGGCTGGTTGAAAACCCTCACCTCTGTGCTCTTGGCAAAGTAGGGAGTTCGCGGGGCATTCTCTTCTGTTACGGTCCGTCTTGGTGCGTTGTACTGTGCGTCCCCGTTTGTGTTATAAAGTTAAAGTGATACAGAAGTTTAAACCTTTGCTTATGAACAGTATTAACTATATATTTTTGCTTTGGATTTATTCCCACAAACTGAATTCAAAATCAAAAGGTTTAAACGTTAAAGGTGTCAGGTTGTTTACCTTAAAAAGCAGGCCACCAGGCCCACCTGTGCACAGGTAAAGTCATTTATAATCTGCACCAACTGCCCCCGGGACTTGCCTTCTCGGGCCTTTTGCTGTCTCCTGACCGCGTGCCCCTCCCCCCGCTGCTTTTCAGCGGTTGCTCATCGACGACTGGCCTCTAATTGTTTAAGTACATTCAGCCAAGCGATGCCACAAGCACCCTTGATACTTAGCAAGGTACTTTCTGCACCTGCTGTTGACTTGCCTGGCGTCTCCAATGCGGGCGTCCCCTTGCACCGCCGATCCTCGGGTGAGGCCCCCCGGTGAAGCGCAGGACACACAGGCGAACCCAGACACACGGCCAGTGTCTTTTTGCCATAATCACGCCCCGACCCTGCGTGCACCCTCCCGACGCTAAACAAAAGCGGTTCGCCCCTAGCCCGGGATTAGTTTTCACCCTGCGTCGGGTTTGTTTGGTTCTGCCCAGCACGCCCACGCGGGGCTGATCAGGGCGCCCAGCTCTGTGGCCCCCAGGTGGGGAGCAGGAGAGCGGCCGGCCTGGAGAGAAGGCAGTTCCAGCTCGCTGCCCAGGAACTCTGCCGCAGGGAGCTTCCGGCTGGCCGCCGCGGAGGAAGCTCTGGAGTGTGCGACCAGCCCGCCCCTCCGCTGCGGATCGAGCACACCTGGGCCGCGGGAGCGCGCGGCCAGCGCAGGCGGGCGGCTCGGCGCCCAGGTGGGGCGGGGCTCAGGTGCGCGGCGCCGGGCCTGGGGGCTGCACGCGCGCGCCCCCGCGGCGGCCGGGGCGGTCCGGGAGGCCGCTGAGCGCGGGCTCCCCAGGCCCCTGCGGCGGCCCGGCCTGCTCCCTGCTTCGCTCCGGGCGGCCCGCCCGCCGCACCCCTCCTCCTGCGCGCCGAGGGCCAGGGCCGAGGTGCGTTTCGGCCACTTTGGGGTTCAGGTGACACCACCGGGCCCCTGGTCTGCCCTGGCCAGGCCGGCCCCCCGTGGCCGCGGGGCGGAGGCTGCTTCTCTGGCCGGAAGCCGGGTCCAGGCCTGGAGGGCGTGGGGAGCCAAGAGCCAGCTTCACTGGCGCTTTCCGGTTCCCACCCCGCTGGAGCAAGCAGCGCGGAGGGTGGGACTGGGAAGCACTACGGGGAGCCCCAGGCAGCGGCACCCCACCCGCCTGCACCCCGCCTCTGCCGGGGTGCCCGATGGGCGTGGAGGAGGCCGCGCGGCCCGGGTCCGAGCAAGGCTGCCAGGCTGTGGGGCTTGGTAGTCAGTGGGGGCGTGCTGCCGCTTACGCTCAGAGTTTAGGTCTGTTCCTTTCAGGGGCGCTGGCAGCCAGCTGGGTGGCAGGAGAGGCCTGGCCCGGACTGAAGTGCAGGTTCGGCTCCCACTTTCGGACTCCTGCTCACTCTGGGGCCACGTTCCCGCCAGCAGGTGTGGGGCTGTCCGACCTGAGGACCGAGTGGGGCAGCCGCAGCACTTATCTCTAGGGCACAGAGAGTCACAGGCCTGGGTGCTGCACCCTTGGCCCAGAGCCCAGCGTGGCGCTGTCTTCCCTGCCCATCGGCGGCCACAGGCCGAGGGGCGGCCCGGCCTGGGGCTTGCTGGTGTCTGGACGGGGCCCTCAGGGGCGCGAGCTGGCTCCTGTGGGTGCGTGTGCCTGGGGCGCGCAGCCCCTTCTGCAGGTGTGTTCCAAGGCAGAGGGCAGGCGCTGTGCTGAGACAAAGCGGCCCGGAGCCGGAGCGCTGGGAGTCTCCGCAGGACAGGGGGCGCTCAGTCCCTGTGTCCACTGCCCATGGAGGCGCAGGGCCGGGTCGCGGGGTCGCGGGCTGTGTCTCGTGTGCTGGCCCAGATGCTCTCCCTGCGTGGCCCGTGTCCTCGTGGACAGTGAAGCGGGTCCCAGGATGTCCAGCAAAGGTTCGTGGAAGTGAAGGTGTGGCCTGACCCCTGAGGGACGGGGTGCCGGTGGGGAAGGGCCCACGAGCCAGAGGGATGTGCTGGCCCGAGGACTGGGGTGCAGGTCCTGGGGTAGCCAGGTGGACCCCCTGTGTCCTGGGGAAGGGCCGCCCGCTGACACCGAGTCGCCTCACTGACTGGGGCAGCGCCTGTGCTGATCAGTGGGCCCTCCCTGTCCAGTCACCTCGCCGCGGCATGGGGCTGGGCCTGGGGGCTGAGCCCGGGGCAGGGGAAACCAGACACTGGGCCAGGAGTTCCCTGGGGGAGTCGAGGTGGAGGGGGCGGGGCGGGCCCTCCCAGGGACCGTGGGCTCCCGGGTCAGGTCAGACCTAACGCTCCTTCTCTCTCCTCAGCAGCGCCTGCGGCCTTGGTGCGGACATGCTGCCCAGGTGGGAGCTGGGCCTCTACTTGCTGGCGTCGCTCGGCTTCCACTTCTACGCCTTCCTCGAGGTATACAGGGTCTCCAGAGGTGAGGTGCCGCCTGAGCTGCTGCCAGGAGAGCGGGGAGCCCGGTGGGGGCCCTGCTCTGGGTGTCCTCCCCCATCCTGGGGCGCCGGGTGGGGGACTCCCGGCGGCAGCGGGCAGGGACCTGGCACTGAGTCTGCTGGCTGAGCCGAGCGGCTCCGTCCCCTGTGAGTCTCCTGTAGGTGTCAGGGAGCTGCACCCCTGCGCCCGGCTCTGCTGCGCTGGGGCTCCCCCAGTCGCTGTTGACCTGCCAAAGACACAGGTCGCTGGGAGGTTGCCTCGGGTGAACTCTCCGGGGCACGTGTGAGAGAAGTAGGTGCCTGAGGGGGTCCTAGGAGCCTGGCACCTGCAGGAATTGGTGGGCAGGGGCCCTCGCTGCCCTCCCGCCCGCCCGCCTGCCCGGCCAGCAGCAGCAGGGCTCCGGCTCGGAGGGGCGCGCTCGGTCTCAGCCACCTGCACAGACGCACACACTCGCCTAGGGTGCAAACGTCATCTCCCTCTCCCTGCCTCTCCGCAAGTCTTTATTTTTTCATTTTTTTTAAGCAAGCAGTGGGGTTACATCATCATGCGCAGAAACAGAGCAGAAAAAAACACTTGTTACTTTTTTCTGAAGAATAGCTCGGGGTCTTATGACCTCCAGCCAGGTGCAGAGCAGCGGGTTTTTATCAGCGCGCACTAAACGTTAGGGCGGACGAACAGCTTAGTTCAATCACAGCGACTTTGTTTTTACTGAGTGTGAGATGGACCACTGGCCGCAGGTCTCAAACTAGTATCGACGCCTAACAACTACAGGCCTCCGATAAAAGGAAACACTAAAATTAAAGCCTAATTATATGTAGACCCTAATATTTACTGTTTAAAAGGAGTCACTATCCGCAATTTATCCTGAACCTAAAACTAATTAGTAACGTTTTGCTGTTGGGGCGTCCTTCTGTACAAGATCATGATTTAAGCAGAACGGAGGCGGAGAAGTGGGCAGCAGGGGAGGAAGGGGTCACGGGGCTCATGTCTCATTTGGGAGACACGGGCCTTCCGCGATGGGCGAGTCCCTGGGCCCTTCTTCGGTTCCTGAGGCCGCTTCCCCATAGTAAGTGTCCAGGCTGGAGAAACTCTGACGTTGCATGTATGAAGCAGGCACGTTTTACTTGCGTTCCAGACCACCGGGCGTCACGCGTCGGTCTTGAGTTTGCGCTACAGTACCTGCCAGTCAGTGGTTGTCAGGTGCATAGCAGCCGATGTCACCCCCCGTGGGTGACCTCCAGTGAGCACCTGTCGCGAAACTGACAACTGCAGTCACAAAGCCAGCCCTGGAGCCCTGATTCTGCAGGGATGTCCTTCATGCTGGACTTTGTCACCAGTGTGAGTACTGTGGACGCCACCCGGGGAGCACCTCCAGCCCCACGGCCGCGAGGAGCTGTGTGCCTGCCCCACGCCCCTTACACCGGACATGGGAGCCCAGGGGCCGCTTCTGCTGGAAAGGGGGTGTGTCTGTGTGCTCACACCCGCTTGAGGGGTTTGGGACGGGGCACTCGGAACCCCTCAGGGCCGAAGCCTCAGCCCTCTGGCTTCTGTTCAGTGTTCTTACGCCTGCTTTGGCCTTTGTGGCTCTGCGAGGCCCGGACCGAGCAGCACTGGGCTGCGTCAGCAGAGGGGCGCCTGCGCCTGCTCTCCCTCCTGGGTGTCAGGGCATCTCCTTGCTCCCCACCCAGCAGGCCCCGCTCCTGTCCCCATCAGCTCTGCTGGAGCTCGCGCACCCTCGCCCTGGCTCTGCCTTCGCGGAGGTTCCTGCCTGCCCTCCCGGCTGGGCCCCTCCCCCTGCCCCAGTGCTCCCGGCTCACTTTGTGGGGACCTGGTAGTATTTGTGTCTGATTGTTTTTCTCAAAGGGGTTTCCAGGAGGGGAGCTGGGGGTCACACCACACGGCTGTCCTGAAGGCTCCGGTGAGACTCCCAGGCTGTGCTGGGAGCGGTCACATTTTTTAATTCTTCTACAGTTTATGGGTAATTGCTCGTTTTTGTATTTAAAAAAATGGGTTTTTGTATTCTGCAGATGAGTGAGAACAAATAATTCAAAAGCCATCTTTTCATTTCTTGACCAGTTTCACTCAACATAATCACCTCAAGAGCTGTCCATTTTTGCCCCAAATGCTGCCATTTCCTCTTCACAGCTGTGTAATATTCCACCGAACAGATGCTCTGTAGTTTCCCTGTCCACTCACCTGTTGGCAGGCACTAGGGCTGGCTCTGATCTGGCAGTCGCAAACAGTGCTGCTTTGTTTGTAGGTAGATAGGTCATTGGATTAGTACCCAAATAAATACCAGATAAATATCGCTATTGCTGAGAGAAATGGAATTTCCAGTTTTACTTTCTGGAGCCTCCCTGCAGCGTTTTCCACAGGAGATGGACAGTGCAGCCTCGCCAACACCTGCTACGCCGTTCTTGTTCACCAGGCCACTCTCCCAGGGCTGAGGTGGCATCTCAGTGTGGTGTAGGTTTGCATTTCCCTTACAAGAAGAGATGTTAAAGGTTCTCGGTGTGCCCACAGCCGTCTGGAAGTCTTCCTTAGGTGGGTCTCTCCAGGTCCTTGCCCACTTACTAATTGGTCGGTTGGGCAGCATAAGTACTTTTTATTTTTGGAGACTGACTTGTGCGAGGTATGTTAGGTCTGCAAGTATTTTCCCATCCTGTAGGTGGCCTTTGTGCTTTTATGACGGTTTCTTTTGAGGTACAAAAGCTGGAGAATTTGCTGTCCCACTGTTTATTTTTGCTTTTGTTTCCCTGGATGCTGGGGTTGTAGCCCAAATACATCTTTGTGGTAGATGTCCCGTGGGATGTCACTGTATTACCTTTACAAGTGCTTTATGGGTTCAGCCCGTACGTCCGGAACTTCATCTGTCTTCGGCGAATCTTCATCTAGAGTGTTAAGATGGATCTTGGTTTGCTGGGTTTTTGCACGTGGCAGTCGCTGTCTCCCGGCACCGTTCATTTAGATGCTGTCTTCTCTCCACTGTGTGGCCGTAATTTCCTTATCAGCAGCTGGCTTTCCTACGGGGTTCCTGTATGTATACATTTATCTCAGGGCCTCCCGAGCTGCTCCACTGGTCCGAGTTTCTCTTTCTGTACCAGTGCCACACTGCTTTGATTAGTGTTGCTATGTAATAGTTTGAAGTGAGGAAGTGTAATGACTGTTTTTCTTCTTTTCTCAAGATAGTTTTGGCTTTTTGTTTTTGAAGATTTATTTATTTATGCACACAAGCACTGGGGTACAGGCCAGAGGTGTGGGGGGTGAGAGGATTCACCACAGAGAGCGGGAGCAGAACAGGCAGATC
>JAGFMF010012293.1:782447-813760 GCA_019455555.1 Galemys pyrenaicus
GGGCACAGCAGGAGAGGTCTGCCACGCCATGTGGGTCCCCTCCCTGGCCGGCAGCAGGGATCGAACTTGTGCTGCAGTGGCTGCGGTTTGCTTCGTAGTACGTTGCTTAACCCACTGCACCACCAGGGAGGCCCAGTTTTGGCTTTTTAAGGCCTCTTTGTGGTTTCATAAAAGTTTGATAATTGTTCTATTTCCTTTTAAAAAAAGTCTTTGTTATTAATAGTTATTGCATTTAATAGGTACTGCATTGAATCTGTAAATTGCTTTGAATAAGTCACACAGTGTTGATTCTTCTGACGTGTGAACATGGCACACCTTTCCATTTTTATCTTTCTGTGTATGTGTAAAATCTATTCATTTTTGTACGGTGGCTCTCTCCTCGCAGGTGTGTCCCCGTAAAACTCCCAGCACCAGGTCACCCACACGCCATCACCACAAGAGCCAGCATGTCGCCTGTGCGCTTCCTGCCCTTGTTTTAATCCCTCTCCTTCCCCTGCGGACTGTCTCTGATTTAGTTTCCTGCTGCCTTTGTCCTTTTTCTCTTTCCCTGATCCCTTGTCTGGCTCCCTGTACTCCGGGTGAAACCACCCCGTGTGTTTCTTTCCCTTCTGACCGCCTCACTGAGCCGCAGCTCCGGCCGTGTTGCTGCGGGTGCTGCTGCGCGCCAGTCCCTGTGTGTGCACCCACATCTGCTTGAAGTGCTCATCTGCCGGGGCCCTTAGGGTGTGTCCAAACCCCGGCTAGTGTAGGCAGTCTGCAGTAAACACAGGAGCACAGTTTTCTCTCAAACTAATGTTTTTGTGTCTTTGGGGGAGAGTCTCAACAGTGGAATTGCTGGGCCCTGTGGTAGCTCCCTATTTAGTAGCTTGAGGACCCGCCCTACAACTTTCCATTGTGGTTGGACCAAGGCGGGTCCCGGCAGTGTAGGAGAGTTCTGTCTTCTCTACATCCTCCCAGCATTTGTTGTTGCAGGCTTTTGTTTTTTTTTAATGTGTGTGTTCTCATTGGTGTGAGGTGGTGTCTTACTGTGTTTTGTTTGCATTTCCCTGACTGTGAATGATATTGAGCACTTTGTCTGCTGGTCATTTGCATTTCCTCTTTGGGAAAGTATCTTTTTAGCTCTTCTCCCATCTTTTGACTGGCATGTTTGTTTTCTCTTGACTGTGTGTGAGCTGTTTGTAGATCTTTGGAATCAGTCTCTTATTAGTTGTATGGAATGCAAGTATCTTCTCCCAATCAGGCATCTCTTTGTTTTGGTTATTGTCTGTCTTGCTGTACAGAAGCTTTATAATTTGATGTCCTCCCAGATGTTTATCTTTTCCTTCACAGGATGAGTCTTTAAAGATGTTGCTGAGATGTATGTCCTTGGAGTGTTTTGCCTGTTTCCGTCTTATGTATTTTATAGTGTCAGGTCTTATGTTCAAGTCTTACCCATTTTGAGCTGGTTTTTGTGCATGGTGTGAGGTAGTGGTCTAGTTTCATTCCTCTGCGTGTGGTGGTCTGGTCCTCCCAGCACCACTTATTGAACAGACTACACTTGTTCCGTTGTGTATTCTTGGCTCTTTTGTCAAAGATTAGTTGTCCATACTTGCGATGCTTTATTTCTGGATTTTCAGTTAGATTGCATTGGTCTGTGTGTCTGTTTTTGTTCCAGTACCGTGCTGTTTTAGTTATTATGGCTTTGTAGTATAGTTTGAAGTCTGGGTGTGTGATGCCTCCAAGTCTCCTTTTTAGTGAGAGAGCTTTGGCTATTTGAGGTATTTTTTTGTGATTTCATATGAGTTTCATCAATATTCTCTTTCTTTCAAGAATGCTGTTGAGATTTTTATCAGAGTTGTGTTGAATCTGTAAATTGCTTTTGGTAGATGGCCATTTTGATGCTGTTAATTCTTCCAATCCATGAGCAGATGTCTTGCCATTTCTTTGTGTGTTTTATTTCTTTGAACAATAATTTATAATTTTCCGTCACCTCTTTTGTTAGGTTTATTCCCAAGTATTGGATTTTTTTGGTTTCAGTTGTAAAGGGGTTGGTTTCTTGATTTCTTCTGGGCACACCTACCTGCAGAGGTGTTCCTGTGAGCTGTGATCTGCCCAGCGGCCCTGCCTTCCCAGTCCTGCTGTGTAGGACGGGGCCCAGTGTCTCAGCCTGGGGTCGTCCTGAGTCTCCTGTGGGCTGTGCCTCAGACACGCCGAGGCCAGGTCTGCTGGAGGTGCTCGCTGGCGGGGTTGGGTGCACGTCCACGTGGCCCTGCAAGGCCCCGCTTGGATGTGCCTTGGGCCAGCAGAGAAAAAGAAAGAGAGAGAATAAGGGAGAAAGAAGAGAGAAGAAAAAAGGAAGAATGACAAGGAAATAAAAAAGCAGAAAAAAGTGAGAGTAGAACATAAGCAAAAGAGAGAGGAGAGGAAGGAAAGAACAGGAAGAGAATAATGATGTTTGATAAAGGGGAGAAAAACTTAAACAGACACACCAGGGGAGCAGAGGGGAGCACAGCTCAGGGCTCCGCTGGCTCCCGAGGAGCTGGTGGCTGCTATTGGTCTGGTCCACTGGGGCGCTCGGGGCTTTGTGGGGTCACCTTCCCGGGGTCTGCCGGCTCCTTTGAGCTGTGCAGGAAAAGAAAAACAACCCAAAGAGAAAGGAAACAGGAGAGGCAGAGAGAGTGAATGAACCGTTGACAGACAGAGACGAGCGTGGCAGCTTCTGCGCTGGCGGGCACAGCGGGGCGGGCACAGCGGTGCAGAGGGGCCACCCGGCTGTGGCTGGTGCTCCCGGCGTCTCCAGGGCACAGAGCAGGGGAAGGCGCGCTCCTCCAGGGTGCTGGCTGCAGGTGTCGGGGCCACAGCTTCTCGTCTGTGGGGGTCTAGGAGTCTCTGAGCTCCCGGCTGGTCCTGCTGGGCTGCGGCAGCGGCTTCGGTGATGCCAGCCACAGCGGCAGCGGGACCAGGGGTGGCTGCAGCCCCCTGAGCTGCTGGACGGCCGCGAGGGCGATCTCTCTGGCTTCTCGGACCCCCCTGCAGGGGTCCGACACCCACTTGCAGGAGCACCCTGTGCTGACAGCCGCCCTCCCTGCAGCCCAGTGAGCGCGGCGTGTCTGCCTGGCCGCGCGGAAGGCGCGCTAGGGCACGTCTCCCGTGGCCCTTTCCGTTTCCTTGCGTCTCCCGTGCTTTGACAGTGTCCCGACCTTCAGAGCGCAGGCTGGTCCTGCACCCTCCACTGCCCGTGCCAGGTGCACGGTCCCGCCGGCGTGGCTGCAGCAGCCTCCGTCTGTGCTGCCCTTTGCCCGACAGACCCGTCTCCTCGGTGCTGTGGGGCGCGCTGGTTCGGGGGGCTGCTCTTGCGCCACCGCCTTGCTGTATGCACCCGCTGCGTCTGTGTCTGCTGCTTCTGCGAGGTTTTCGCAGACTCTTTGGTTCCTGCAAGTAAAACAGCGTGTCACCTGCAAATAGTCACAGTTTTGCTTCTGTCCGGACTTTTCCGATGAGGGTTCCTTGTATGCCTTTTCCTTGCCTGCTTGCTTCAGCTGGAACTTCCAAACCATGTCGAACTGCAGCGGTGGCAGTGGGCATCTCTGTCTTGCTCCTGACCAGAAGTGCAATGCTCTCACCTTTCACCCCGGAGTGTATTGGCTGTAGGTTTGTCATGCAATTTTTCTAATCTTTATTTTTTGAAGATTTGTCTTTATGCCCACAAGAACTCACCAGAGACAGAGCGGGGAACCGAACAGGCAGATGGACTGAAACACACTGCTGAGGGGAGCAGCGGGGAGGCAGGAGAGGTCTGCTGCGCCCTGTGGGTCCCTCCCTGGCCGGGGATCGAACTCGCACTACAGTGGCTGTGGATGCTTCACAGTGCTGAGACTTAACCTCTGCACCACCAGGGAGGCTCCTAATTTTTATAATATTTAGATAGCGCCCATTTATTTCTGTTTGGGGAGGGTCTGTGTTGTAAACGGTGCTGGGTCCTGTGGCTGCCGGAGCATGTGCTGAGATGACCGTGGGTTTTGTCTCCTGCTGCTGCTCTGCGCCCGATGCTGGCCTCAGGTGCCGAGAAGCTTCCATGGGGCCGGCCTGTGTGGTCTGCTGGCCACCTCTCCCGACGTGCTCCTGTCTCCGGCTTGCTGGGATTTTTGTGCAGACTTTCTCACCCACTGTCATCGGGGAAATTGAGCTATTCTTTTCTTTCTTTGTACTGTCAGTGTTCGGTTCTGGCACCAAGGTAATGTCGGCCTTATAGAATGTATGGGGGTTTTCCTCTCTGTTCGTTTGGTTTTTTGTTTGAAGGTTTTGAGTAGGGCCGGTCCTTGGTCTTACAGGTTTGGTAGGCCTCAGTGAGGAGGCTCTGGCGCTGGCCTTTGGTCCTAAGAGGCTTTTATTACGTCCAGTGTCAGCACTGCGACTGGAAAGCTGCCTGCTGGCTGGGTTCGGTCTCGGGAGGGTGTGTGGCTCAGTGTCCGTCCCTAGGTGGCCAGTTCGTCTGCGTAGACTGAGTGGGTCCTGTGGCTCTGTGTGTTTCTTAGGTGTCTGTTGTGATTTGCCTCTTATTTCTGATTCTATTAATTTGGATTTTCTCTCCCTGTAAGACTTGCTACTGGCTTGTCCACTTTGTTTTTGCACAGAACCAGCTCTTGGTTTCAATGATCTTTTGGACTTTTCTATTTCATTTATTTCTGCTCTAATTTTTAGTATTTCTTGTCTTCTGTTTTTTTGTTTGTTTTTTACAAAAAAATTAGTGCTCTTGTTGGGCCTTTTTCTAGTTTCTTCAGCTGCAGAGTTAGCTGTTTAACTGAGGTCCTGTTTGCTGTGGGCTTGTGTTGCGGTGACCTTACGCACAGCGCCGCTTCAGAAGCAGCCACAGGCCTGGCCGCCGGTCCCTCCGCCTTCGTTACTCTCTAGACTTTTCTTTTTCTTTAAGTATGTTCGACATCATTTGTAGTCCCCAGGGAGTTCCCACCACCATTCCACCCGTGCACCATCACCTCGGTCTCTCGTGCTCTTTCTGCCCTCCTCTCCTTTGATTTCGTGGTTGCCCGGGCGCCGTTCAGAAGCGCTTTGGTTCGTGTCCACGTGTGTGTGTCCCAGGATCGCCTTCATGTTCATTTCTAGCTTCATGGTGTAGTGGTCTGAGGGTACCTGGTTTCGGCTCTACCTTTGTGTGTCTTCTGACATGGTCCATGGCCTGGCACGTGGCCTGTTCTTGGGACGTTCTGCGCGGACCGGGAAGGCGTGGTCATCGCCTTCAGAACCGGAAACTCCACGCATGTCCAGATGGGGCCGCGTTCATGCCAGGCCTTCATGTCTGGACAGGCCCCGCCGCGGTGGGGGCTGACCCCGGTGATGACTGCGCTTCTCTCGGTGGGCTGTTCGGGCTTGTTGATGGCCGGGGCCCGGGGCTCCTGGGCGGCTGTGGGCGGTGACGCCGGCCCTGTCTTGTGCTCTGCTCTCGGCCAGCGTCATGTCCACACCGCCTTGGTGTGGATTCCCTTTTTGAGTTGAAATTCTAGCTTTTCGGACGTGAGAATGCAGTTTCTGATTTATCCTCTGAGATAGCAGCATGAGTGAGCTTCCAGCCTGTTTTAGTTCGTTTTTGTGGTTTGGTTTAAGTGGGTCTCTGGTAGCAAAGTGTTGATGGCTGGGATTTTTGCACCCCCATTGTTTGTTAGCCTATGATTTTCTTTTTGCATATAATTGCTGGGGTGCAGGCCAGAGGTGGGAGGTGAGAGGATCCCTGAGGAGAGCGGGGAGCAGAACAGGGGGGTCCACTGAAGCACACAGCTGCAGGAGCAACGGGAGGCAGGAGAGTCTGCTGCGGCCTGGGGTCCCCGCCTGGCCGGGGGTCGCGCTCAGGCTCTCACGGTGGCAGCCTGAGACTCAACCCCCAGGCCACTGGCAGGCCCTCAGCCGGTGTCTTTTCATTGGTGATCAGATCATTTGTGTTTAAGGTAATCACCTAAGTATCTGTTTCCAGTCACTGTGTTTTTGATTTTCATGTTTCTGCTTCTTTCCCCTCTGTTTCTGCTCTCTCTGGGCGGCTCTCGCTTCTTCGCCTGCGGTGTCCTGCGTTTAGGGTTAGCGGGTGCTGGGGGCTTTACAAGGTCCCGTTTTGGCTCCTTCTTGAGCTGGTGTCCGCTCTCTGGCATCCAGCTACGCCGGGCCCGCCCTTTCTCCCTCGCCCTCTGGGGGTGCTGCGTTGCCCGGCAGTGTCGGCCCCAGCTGCTGCTCCCCTGGTGCTGCTGTCTTCCGTGCTCGTCGCTGTACTGAGCAGTTCGTGCTTCAGTTTTTCTCATGGAAACGGCTTTTCACGTTCCTTGAAGAGCAGGTCAGGTGGTGGAAAACTCCACTGGCTTCTGTTGTTGGAGAAAACCTTTACTGCACCTTCTACTTCGTCCGTAATTTTGCAGGACAGAAAACCCTTGGCTGGCTGTTTTTGTCTTTGGAATCACAAATTCCTTCCACTCTCTTCTTGCCTGGAGAGTCTGGACTGAGATCCCCAACTGGGAGCTCTTAAAAGTTATTATATTTTCCTCATTCTCTGCAAAGTTTTCTTTCCCTTTGATTTTTGGTAGCTTTTCAGCATGTCTGGTGTGGGTCTTCCGCAGTAAAGAATGTCGTGCCCTCCGCTTGCTGGGCATCCTGGGTCTCCCCGTAGGCTTGGGAGGTCGCTCGTCCTTCCTGAACAGCCCGTCGTCCTGTTTCCTGCGGGCCGGCACTCTGGGCTTCCTCTTCCAGGCGAGCCTGATGCTTCCCGTGGCGTTTCCTTTGTCTTGCGTTCTCTTCCCTCCAAGTGTGTGACTTCGTTGCGTCTGCTGCAGCTGAAGCCCTTTCTCCTGCTTTTCGATTCCACGTGAAGCACAGTGAGCTGTGCGCTGGCTGCCCGGCTCCGCGGTGCTGTGTCCGCGGCTCTTCTCGTGAGCGTCCCTGGAGGGGCTCTCGTCCGCCGGCCCTGAGGCTGCACCTGCCGCCGGCCTGAGTCTCACTGGCGCCCGGATCACTGGCGTGCAGCCGCCGGGTCCCCTGTGTCTCCTCCACTCTTGGCTCGGCTCCGTCCTCCTTGCTTTGCTTCTCCGTCACGAGTGAGGGCCCCTGCCCCTCGGGTGTCGCTGCCCCTGGCGGCCGTCTGCACAGGCGTGCGCGGGGTGCAGGCGTGCACGGGGTGTGGGTCTCCTGGGTCTGCCCTGCGGTGCGGGGGTGGCGGGGCCTGGGCTTCATGCTCCATCTGGGTTCCAGGTGGCTGGCGGTGGCCCCGCTGCTCCTTCTCCGTGGGTCTTGGTCTTTGAAGCACGGGCTCCTGGCGGTCGGGGCCCGGGTCTCACCGCGTGGCCGGTCTGCGCCTGGCGGGGCCGGCGGTGTGGGGCAGGCACCTGGTGCACATAGCCCTGCGCCCACAGCGGCCGCCCCCGCTTGCCCGTGGCCTTCTGCTGGGCCAGCACCTGCCTGGCTTGCTTTTGGGGTGGGCTCCCCCAAAGTCCTTTCTGCTGTGGACTTTCACGGGCTCCAGCCCAGCGTGGCCTGGCCTTTCTGGGCTGGGCAGGGCTGGGCTCCAGCATCCTGGGGTGGCCTTGCTGCTCCCCTGCCCGGGCTGGGGCCCAGCCCCACTGCTGTCAGGAAACCCAGGAATCCCGCGTGTCCGGGGCTCCCCACGTGGCCCTGCTCACCACTCACACCTCCCGTTCTCCCGCGCAGCGGCCCCAGCCCTGGCCCCGGCCCTGAGCTGGCCAAGTGTCCCCAATCTGCAGCCTTCACGGTCCGGCTTCCTGCGGGGGTCTCCATGGAGGGCTCCAGCCTCTCGGGCCAGGGCGGTGCTGCCCTCAGCCAAAGCTGGTCCCTGTGCAGTGGCGCCGGCCCCCTGGCCCTCCGCTGGGACCCCCCTGGCCCCTCCACTGGGATCCCCCTGGCCCTCCGCTGGGACCCCCCTGGCCCCTCCGCTGGGACCCCCCTGGCCCCTCCGCTGGGACCCCCCTGGCCCCTCCGCTGGCCCCCTCCTCTGGCCCCTCCGCTGTGGTGGGGGACAGGGCGGCAGTGTTGGTGCTCCGATGACTGCAGGAGCTGGTCCCGGAAGGGCCAGGAGGCCGTGGCCCGGCTGTCTGCTGGCCCCGCGCGTCCGCCGTTCCGAGCCTGCCGCTTGTCGGCTTTGTGACCACCGACCGTCTTTCTCGTCAGAGCATGAGGCGGAGCTGGACCGGGAGGTGGGCCTGGAGGCCAGCGCTCTGTTCCACGGACTGAAGAAGGTACGTGGGGCGGCCGCTGGGCTTGGGGCGCCTGGGGCCGGGCGGGCGGCCTGCGGGGCTGCCGAGAAGGGGGCCCAGCGCCGTGAGGCAGGAGCTGTGGGCGCCGCTGGAGCGGGGTGCCGGTCGTTTCTGACTGTGGGGGGCCAGGCTCCAGAAGGGCCCAGTTTGGGGGGGTGTGAGACGCACCCCGGGGTGGGGGTCCCGGGAAGACATCCGGAGGTGGCTGTCCCCTGGACGGGCCGTCGGGTGGCGGAGCCCCCGACTGCCTATCTTGGCCCTGCAGGACCCAACCGACTTCGAGTGGAGCTTCTGGATGGACTGGGGGCGGCGGCAGCTGGTGTGGCTGCTCCTGGGCCATGCGGCCGTGTCACAGCTGGCCACGCGACTGGCTCGGAAGGTGCGTGCCGAGGGGCCGGGCCGGCCACAGGAGGTGGGTCTAGAGGACAGAGCCTTGCCGGCTGCTCCCCCCACCCCGCCTCCCTGCGCTCTGCTCAGACCAGGAGTGTGAAGGCCGCTGAGATGACCCTGCCCCGGTCACACGGGGTGTCCCCGTGTCCCTGGCTCCCTGGAGGCCGCCCCGTGGGGCCTGTCTGGGCTGGCTGTGGCTGGAGGAGGAGGAGAGGGCTCTGGTTTCTGGGTGATCTGGTGGTGCCAGGGACCGGGCAGCCAGCGCAATGCCGGGGGAGAGGGCCCCCTCGGATGCTCGGTCTGTGCATGTCCCAGCGGCCCCTGGGTGCTGCCCCCGAGGGCCATCCACAGCCAGCCGCGCTCACCTGGCGCTGCCCGCCTCCTGTCTCAGCACAGGCCCTGGATCCTCGGCCTCTACGGGGTGGGCGCCTGCTGGCGCGTGCTGGGCGCCCCGGGCGTGGCCCTACTGCTGCTGCACACCACCGTCTCCTTCTGCGTGGCCCAGCTGCAGCGCCCGCTCCTGTGCTGGCTCTGCTCTCTGCTCCTGCTCTCCACGCTGAGGCTGGAAGACGCGCAGGAAGTTGAGGTGCGCGTGGCCCTGGGTCTCAGGCTGGGAGCAAAGGGCCGTTGGGCAGCAGGGCTGGGCAGGGACTGCAGGAAGGACCGTGGGGGCTCCCCCTGGTGGCCATACAGAGTTGGTGCAGTACCTGGGGGGCTCCCTCTGGTGGTCACCTGGGGTTGGTGCATTGATTGGGGGGGTTCCCTCTGGTGGCCACCTGGGATTGGAGCAGATGCTGCCTGGGGGGGCAGCTGTGCAGAGTCAGAGCCCATACGGCCTGCGGATCCCGAGTCGGCCTCGGCTGGGTTCAACCCGCCGGCCCCGGCCCCAGGAGGTGGGAGGATGGGCGCTGCCGCCGGGCCTGCAGGCTGATGAAGTCACCGTGTCCGGCGCGCCCCTCTCGGGCCGGTGCCCGCTCACGTCTGTGCTTGGCCTTGCAGAGAGGCTGGTACCGCACGGAGAGCGAGTTCTACCTGCTGCACTTCACACTGACCGTGCGCTGCCTGGCCTGGACTGGCGCCAGCCTGGAGCGTGCCTGGCAGCGGCTGCCCGCTGCCCGCTCCTTCTGCTGGCTGCTGGCCTACGTGTTCTACTACCCCGTCCTCCACAACGGGCCGGCACTCAGCTTCCCGCGCTTTGTGTGCCAGGTGGGTGCCCAGCCGCGGCCCCGGCCGCGCCGTGAGGTGCCGCTGATCCTCCCCTGAGGGCTCGTCTGCTGTGTCAGCAGACGGGGACGGCTGACCGGGAGCCCAGGCCAGCAGGGGTGGGGCACGGGCAGGGCCGGCCAGGGAAGGGTGAGTGGTTCAGCGGCCCGGGGGCTCGAGCAGGGACGAGGTGGGGACCCTCCGCACTCCTGATCGTGGCAAAGCCATGTCGGCGGCGGGTGCTCTGTGCAGGGGTTGGACGGCACCTGGCCTGGTCACCTGTGCCCCTCCCTGCTTAGCGCTCGACCTGCCCGCTGACCCCACAGTGACGCTGGAGCCCGTTCACACGTCAGTGCCCAGTGTGCTGGACCTCCCCGCCTGCCGCTGACCACGTGGAGGTGGGGACAGTCGTGTACGCACAAGATGTGCACACACACACAGGTACTCACATACAATACACACAGGTGCATACACAGCACAACACAGCACACACACGGGTGCACACACATACACACAGGTGCACACATAGGCACAGGCATGTACACAGGTGCTCACATACAGTACACACAGGTGCACATAACACAAGCAGGTGCACACACATAGGTGCACACACAGGCACATACATGTACACACAGGTACTCACACACAGTACACACAGATGCACATACCACACACAGGTGCACACAGTGCAACACAGCACACAGGTGTGCACACGGGTGCACTTAGGCACATGCATATACACACAGCTACTCACATACAGTACACACAGGTGCACATACCACATGCAGGTGCACACACATAGGTGTGCACAGGTGCACACACAGGCACATGCATGTGCACACAGGTGCTCACACACAGTACACACAGATGCACATACCACATGCAGGTTTACACACAGTGCAACACAGCACACACATAGGTGTACACACACAGGTGCACACATAGGCACATGCAGGCACACACAGCTACTCACATACAGTACACACAGGTGTACATACCACATATGGGTGCACACATAGTGCAACACAGCACACATGGGGCACACACATAGGCTCACATACAGCACACAGGTGCACGTGCTCACACAGTACACACAGGTGCACACACAGTGCAACACAGCACACATGGAGTACACACATAGGCTCACATACAGCACACAGGTACACACACGTGCTCACAGTACACACGGGTGCACACACAGTGCAACACAGCACACATGGAGTACACACATAGGCTCACATACAGCACACAGGTACACACACGTGCTCACAGTACACACGGGTGCACACAGTGCAACACAGCACACACCGTATACACATAGGTGCACACACATGGGTGCACACATAGGCACACACATGTATGCACTTGGGTGCTCGCATAGGTGCACACATGTACACATGTGCATACAGTGCACACAAGGCACATACAGGTGTTCACATAGGTGCACACACAGGTGCTCACGTGCACACAGGCCTGAGCCGTGCACGTCCGTGTCTGGCATCTCGCCTGCCGAGGCAGGCCCGCTGTGCAGCAGCGGCTCCGGGAAGCCCAGTCCCATCTGGCAGTCTCACGCTCACCTGCTGTGCACGGCTCTCCTCCCAGCACCCTGGGCACCACCACACCCCCACGAGTGTGCGTGACGCTGGATCCAGGTTCGCCCTCGGTCCGGGCTCACGTGTTCTGTGTCAGTGGGGTCTGGGCTTGAAGTTGCAGCCCCTCTGGCCCAACGCGCCCCCAGCAGCCGGCCGCCCCGAGACCTGCGGGCCGCGCCCAGCAGCCGGGGCTGAGGCCTGTCCTGCCTCTGAGGAGGGCACGCGGGTCGGACTCAGGCTCTGCGGCGCTCCTTCTGGCCTCCCCTGTGTAAGTCCACATATGCCCAGTGTCCAGCCAGTGTCCAGCCAGCTGCTGGACACGTTTGTCTCCTCCCTGCCTGAGGACAGAAGTCACTGGCCACGCCCCCACACTGGCCGCCCCCCCACCGCTGCACGCCCCCAGCCACCTCTGCCCGGCAGCAGCTTGGCCTGTGGTCCTCGGCCCCGTGCCGACTCAGCTCCTCCTGGTGGGACCCAGGTCCTGGGCCGGCCCCACATACCTTGAGTGCCCGGGTCTCGCTCTGCAGGGAGCAGGCTTGGGGGTTCCGTGCGCGCTGGGCCTCCTCGTCCCACCGGGGTGCCCGAGGCTGGCACACTGGGGGCACCGGCCCTCTGCAGGCCTGGTGGTGGGAGGACAGCAGTGCCTGCAGGAGCCCACAGCTGAGCCTCAGGGCCCCAGAGCCGGCAGCACCCACGGGCCTCTGACGGGCCTGGGCGGGCGCAGGCTGGCGGCCAGTGGTCTGCGGGCCAGCGCTGGAGGCCGCGAGGCACCGGGATGGGCGTGGGGAGGCGGCACCACTGGGCCCGCAAGCCTCCTGGGGTGAGCAGGTGGCGCTGCAGCGCTGGGCCTCGGGTGGACCGGCTGGGCGCCCGGCAGGTGGGGCCGGCTGTGCGTCCCCAGCTCTGGCGGTCTCGGCCTTGCCCTGGGGCCGCATGGTGTGGGCTGGGCACCAGTGGGAGTTTGCCGAGGCTGCTCAGCTGAGCAGCCTCTGCGCGGCCGCGGCCGACGCCCTCTCTGACCCCGCAGATGCAGAGGCCGGCGCCCTGCCCCCCGAGGGCCGGCCTGGGCCTGGGCCTGGGCCGCCTGCTGTGCTGGTGGTTCCTGGCAGAGCTCATGCTGCATGTCGGCTACACGCACGCCCTCTGCGGCAGCGCCGCCCTGCTGCGGACCGTCTCCAGCTGGGCCTTGGGTGAGTGCCACGGGCGTGGTGGGCAGGCAGGTGCAGACCCTCTTGTGGGTACGCCCTTGGCTGGGGGTGTGCGCGCAGGCAGCGGGGCCAGGGGTGCTCGGCCCGCTGGGGAGGGGGCCCGGGAGCCCGCCCTCTGGCCTGCGTGCTCAAGGCAAGGCCAGCAGCTCCGCCTCCGCTAGAGGCACCCCCTGCTCGCGGCCTGCAGCCCGCTCTGCGCAGCAGGCACGACGTCTGGTGTCTGCCGACGTGTCGGGGGCCCCCAGGTGGGCAGGGTCACCAGCGGTGGAGGCGGGTCACGGCTGCTTCGGCGTCCAGTGCGTGGGGGGAGTGGCGGTGCCCGGTCCCTGCCTTGGCCCCGTCCTTGCCTGTGGTCAGGGCGCGCGTCTCTCATGCCAGCCCTAAAGATGGGCTCTGTGCAGGCCCCGCCTTCTCCCTCCCCGGCCTGGCTGGCCCCAGCGGAACGACCCCCATGTCCTCTTCTGCTGCCCCCACGTGCCCGAGAGTGCCAGGTGGCCGGCTCCGGCCCTGTGCCTGACGGCGGCAGGGGCTTCCCGCCGGGTGGAGCTGCCCCCGCGTCCAGGAGGGCAGGCTGCCCTTCGCCGCGGCGGGCTGGGCCCGGAGAGGACATGGCTGGCACAGCCCCCGGGTGGCACGGGGTTGAGCCTCCCAGTTTCTGTTTCTGTTTGTTGGCCTTTCCCTTCGGTTGGGCCGAGAGCCGTTCCTGTCTCTGATGGTTGTGCGTGCGAGAGTCCTGAAGTTGCGCGTTTTAAGCAGCTCCCCTACGGAGACTCGTGCTTGGTGGTTTCTCCTGTGACTTCGTTCTCTCACTTAAAGCGACGTCCCAGAGAACCTGTGTCTGCTATGCTCTCCCTGTCCAGTGCTCCGCGGGGTCAGCCCGCGGGACGGGGCCGTTCCCAGAAGAGTGTGGGCCGTGCTGGCTGCACCTGCCCTGGTGCGCCTGCGAGCCTCTGGTGGCTCTGTCGTGCCGTTGTAGCGACGGCCGGGCCCTCCCTGGGGCGCAGGGGTGAGTCTCAGCTCTGGGGAGCATCTGCAGCTGCTGTGGCGCGAGCTTGATCCCCGGCCAGAGAGGGACCCACAGGGCGCAGCAGACTCTCCTGTCTCCCCTTTGCAGTGAATTTCAGGGGCTCCCCACTCTGTCTCTGGTGACTCCTCAGCACCACACCTCTGGCCTGTACCCCAGTTTTCTGCACGTAAATAAACCTTTAAAGAAGCCATAACAGTGCTGGTTAGAAGCCCCCGAACTGGGCGAACCAGCGTCCAGGTCTGTGGTGCTCTCTGGCACGTGCCTGTGCGTGGACCCGCTGGGCGGCCGGTGCGGACTCTGGCAGGCGAGGGGGCAGGAGCCCTCAGAGCCCGTCGGGCCAGCTTGCACCTTCTCTGCTGTGTGTGGGTCCCGGCACCCGCCAGACCAGAGCCCCGTGTGCGTGGCTGCCACTGTGAGCGCGTGGGGGCCGCAGGGTGTGGGTGTCCCGGATGCCTCCTTCCTATGCCTGTGAGCAGGGCCCTCAGGTTGTGCTGGGGTGGGGAGCGCGATGGGGGTGTCCCAGACGCCTCTGTCTGGAGTGTGCGCGTGGGGGACCCAGTGTGGGGAGCAGGTCGCGTGTCCCGGATGTGGCTCCAGCCCGAGCCTGTGAGTGGGGAGACCCCGTGGGGGAGGGGGTGTCCTCAGGCTCCATCCTGAGTCTGAGTGGGGGACAGGGGTGGGGAGGCCCAGCGTGGAGTGGGGTGTCCCGGATGCCCCTGTCTGGAGTCTGCGTGGGCCCCGGGGTACCCTGGGCTGGCTGCACCCCAGCCCGAGTAGCGGGCCTTTGGGGCCCCGGGAGGAGCGGGGTGTCCCCGACGCCGCCACCGCCCTGACGCCCCGTCCCGCAGGAGGACTGGCGCTGGCCCAGGTGCTCTTCTTCTACGTCAAGTACCTGGTGCTGTTCGGCGTCCCCGGCCTGCTCATGCGCCTGGACGGGCTCTCGCCGCCACCCCTGCCCCGCTGCGTCAGCACCATGTGCAGCTTCACAGGGACCTGGAGGTCAGTGCATGCGTGCGGGCAGGCGGGGCCTGCGGGGGCGGGGCTGCCGGGGGCGGGGCTGCCGGGGGGGGGGTGACCCTTGCTTGTGTGGTCAGTGCGAGAGTGAGAGCCGCGCCCTTCCAGCCCCAGGGCGCCCGTCTGGGAGGGCCATGCCCAGATTCAGGCTATTCTCCCCGGAGAGGCCCTCGGTGTGGGCCCAGGGATGCTGGCTCGGGCCCGCCCGTTGCCCGCCCGCCTCAGCGTGTCCGGTCTCCCTTGGCGGCGGCTGCAGCTGCCCGTCCGTGCTGGTGCCACCCGCGGCTGTCGTGCGACCAGCAGGCCGTGCCGGGCCGCGCTCAGCCGGGGCAGACGGCCCAGGCCAGCTGCTGAGCTGCCTGCGTGCCGCATGCACGCTCGGCGCCGCCTGCCTGGTTTCTGCGGGGTCAGGGCCGGAGAGGGCGTGGCCTTTGCCAGCTTCCGGCTCGGCGTCACGGGCACCGGCATCACTGAGGCCACATCGCCCATCCGAGCTCCTGGGCCACTCAGCCCAGCTCGGTGAGCGCAGGCCGCAGGTGACAGAGCGCCGGGCCGTGGGGCCTGGGCCGCGGTCAGTCCCGTTGCCTCGGCCTCTGGCACAGCCCGCTCCCCGCTTTCTCAGGCAGATGCCCGTGGTGCCAGCAGGGCACGGGCGGGTCGAGGAGGCATCGGGAGCCCTTGGTGGCTTTTCAGGCGTTTCTTGCTTCGTTATCTCAGAGGCACCAGGTGCACGGCGGGCGGGGGCAGCAGGCTGGCAGCTCCTAAGCCCCTGCGCCTTCACTCCGGGCCCTCTAGCTTCATGTCTCTGCTGCTGCTGCTGCTGCTGCTGCTGCTGCTTCTCTTCTGCCTCTTCTGCTGGCGTCCTCATGATGCTGCCCTTACGCGCCCGTGTCCCAGCCTAGGTGCACCCACCTGATACGCCCACTCAGGCCGCGTGCAGCACCGCGGGTGTCTGTCCTCACGCTGGTGGCGGGAGGGCGGGGAAGCCTGGGAGCAGGTGCCGACCGGCACTTGGGCCCAGCAAGCGGGAGCCCCTGGCGACCCGGTCCCAAAGCATGTGTGTCTGCACGTGTGCATGTGTGTGCCTGTGTGTGCCCCTGTGCACGGGTGCCAATGTGTGTGTGCCTGCACGTGTGGGTGCCTGCATGCATACGTGTGTGGCAGTGCACACGCCAGCGTGTGCAGGTGTGCCTGCACGTGTGTGCATGTGCGCGCCAACGTGTGCGTGTATGTGCGTGTTTGTGCATGGGTGCCTGCGTGTGTATGTGCCTGCATGTGTGTGCATTTGCACCTGCATGTGTGTCTGGGGTGAGGGGTGCTGTGAAGCACACGTTGGGTGCTGCTGCTGCTGGAGACGGGTGCAGACAGGGCGTCCGACAACGTGGGGGCGCGGCCAGGGAGGCGGCTTTATCCGGCATGGGCCTGACCACAGCCAGCTTGGGCAGGCCTGGACTTTGCGGAGCTGTGCTGGAGGTGCCAGCAGGGAGAGGTGGGACGCTCCTGGGTTAGCACCAGCCTCTGTGTGAGGCCAGCGGTGTCTGCTGCGTCGGGGTAGCTCAGGAACGACACAGGTCTGCTTCCAGGGCGTGAAGCTAAATCCTTTCACTGTGGAGCTGTGTCCTGAGGGGAAAGCGCGAGGCAGGACCACGCAGGGGCCAAAGGGGCTCACAGAGGGCGGGCAGCAGGTGGCCAGCAGGAGGCTGGTTGCAGGCGGTGGGCAGTGGGCAGGAGGGTAGTGGGCTGCAGGCGGTGGCAGTGGGTGGCCCCCGGGCGGCTGGCTGCCGTCAGGAGCTGGCTGATGCATTTCTCGCGGCAAGAGCCGGGCTCGGCTCTGTGAGGGGCCTGAGGTTTGCAGACCTGGCTCTCCCCTGTGGTCACTCAGAAGACACCCGCTGCAGCCCTGGGCCCAGTTCTTGCCGGAGGGCGGCCGGAGCTCTCTGCCGAGGCGCTGTGGGTACCTGCACCGCCTCCCTGTCCGGTGCCCACGCGAGCTAGCCTCCGCCAGCGCCGAGCGCGTGCAGCTGAGCGCGCGAACCGCCCTGTTTTGGACCGAGGCCGGCGGCGGCGCGGCCCAGACGGGGCCAGCCAGAGGGTGGCGCGAGGCGCGGCGGGGAGGGCCGCTGTCCTGCGAGGTCTGCTCTGACCGCCCGCCTCTCTCCGCAGGTACTTCGACGCGGGGCTGCACGAGTTCCTGCTCAGGTGAGCCGGGACGCCTGCTGCCTGAGCTTGCCGCCGGCGAGTGCCCGTGAGCGAGGCCCGTGAGGCCCCAGGCCGCGCGACCCGGAGCGGTTGCTGCGGAGAGGGCCTGGCCGGCACGTGCTGGGTGCGTGAGCCGTCAGTCGCCCAAGCCAGGCCCCTTGGTCGGGTCTGCGCTGTGGAGTGGCGTCCGCCGCTGGCTTTGTGAGCAGAGACGGCCGCGCTTGCCCCGTCGGGAGGGGCTGTGGCCGAGGGGCGGTTTCTGGCTGGCCGGGTGTGTTCACGGCCGCAGCTGCTGTACCCACGGAGGCCCAAGGGACAAGACCGCTTGTGCCTGGGCTGGGCGGCGCTTTCTGCTGGTGGCTCCTTGCGGCTCAGACTCTGGGGGTGCGCTATGCTGAGAGCGGTGGAGGGCAGGCGCCAGAAGTGCGCTGTGGGGAAGGGGGCGGCCGCAGGGGGCTGGGGCCGCCCGGGAAGTGGACTCTCGCAAGGATGCACGTCCGGCCAGTCCAGGACGCGGGCTCGTGAGTCCCAGGTGCTCCGCCGGGCACACACCCCGTGATGCCAAGCGCGCCCACTGCGGCGGGCGCTCCCAGAAGCCTGGCCCCTGCCCCGCGATGCCGGAGAGGACTGCCGTGCGCCGGGGCGCCGAGCCTCAGAACCGGCGTCGGACCCGAGAGGGGCACGGCCCGCAGGCACGCACGGACTCGCTGTCCCGCCACGCCTCCCCGTCACTGCGGACACGTGCGAGAGCGCGTCCAGTGTCAGCTTTTCAGGGTGCGGCCGCCGAGGCTGGGGACGTCACTCGTGCAGGGCGCGTCTCCTCCAGCCCCGTCGCCCCCGCGAAGCGCCGCGCCTCAGGGCAGTGCCACGCAGGCCGCTCCTGCACCAGCCGGCGGTCGCCGTCGAGGCTCCCTGTGGGGTGCCGTGGGCGCCCGCTGCGAGCCTCGGCTCTGGGTCCGGAAGCCACTCCCGGGAAGGCCCGCAGGGCGGGGCGGTGGCGTGGGTGTGCCGGCCCACAGAGGCGGCAGCTGCTGGTCTTCACGGTCTCAGCGCCCCGTGACGCAAGCAGCGCCTCCTCGCAGCAGGGCCGCTCCCCGAGGTGCCTGCCGGCCGCCCCTGTCTGGGGGTTATCGGGGTGGTTCTTCTTTCCAGCGCAAGTCGTAAACCACTGAAGACGTTTGGTGTCACAGCAGCACTAACGGCGGAGGGAGGGAGACAGCGGGGGTCTGGGCTCCAGGCGGCCAGTGCCCGCGGGGCCTGGGAGCTTCTGTCCGAATGGGCTGTGCAGGGGGCGGCTGCCCGTGCTCCGGGGAGTGGGCCATGGCTGCGGCTCAGGCTGGCTCGGAGCTGAGGCCCGTGGGGGGGCAGGGCCATGTGGGCCAGCGCGTCTGCCCAGCCCGGCTTTGAGAGCCCTGTCTGCCCGCGCCTGCCCGCGCCCCTATCCGCCTGTCTCCACAGCCACGGAGGCAGGCAGGAGCGGGCGGTGGGTCCCTGCAGGGAGCTCTGCAGGCGTGGGGGCTCCCACAGGCCCCTCCAGCCCAGCTCCGAGATGCTGGGGGTACTATCGCCTCTTCAGCCTGTGTTTGCTGAGAGGCACGGAGTCCTCCCCTCCCGGCCATGCCGGGGGCTGCAGGGGCTGCGGGGGCTGCTGGCAGATGCTGGGGAGACGCGGTGCCCTCGGGCCGGGAGCAGCATCAAGCAAGGCAGGCACAGATACCTCCGTTGCAGCCGGGCCCCTGCCTGGGAGGGCTTTGCCCACAGCCCTGCCCCCGGGGTGTGGCCGCAGGGCTCTCCTGGCAGGTGCTGCGGGGTGGGGCCTGGCTCCCGCAGTTGCGCCATCTGTAAGTGGCCTGCAGGGGGCAGCAGGACCCCAGGCAGAGCCACCAGCCTTTCCTGGCTCCTGTGGGCCTCCCCGGCCAGCGTGTCCAGCAGTCAGCCTGGAGGCCTCCGCACGGAGCCCCCTGTGGCCCCTCATGCGCTCAGCCGGGTGGCCCCTGCTGCTCGGCCAGCGCCCGCGGCCCTGGGCAGGTCTCACCCGAGACGCTGCGTCGCCCCTGCGCTGGCTCGATGGGGTCAGAGGGCTCGGGGTGGGGGGCAGCAGGTGGGGGACCCCTAGGGGGCAGGCAGGGCCCGGAGGCTCCGGCCTGAACGGTCTGCCAGGGGCTGCCCGCGGCCGCACAGCCGTCACGTGTTGCACCCGGCGTTCGCACTGTCTGGGCCGCGTGCGGCCTCGAGGGCCAGCCCTGGGGGCGTGGCTTTGGGTCTCGTTCTCGGCTCACCGTCAACTTATCTGAAAACGGGTCTAAAGTGGACTTCTCGTTGACGAGGGACGCGAGCAGGGGCGGCGCTGGCCGCCAGCCACGTGCCCTTGACAAACCCAGGGTCTGGCCCACCACACCCAGGGGACACTGACCCCGCCTCCTCCCGGTCGTGCTGGATGCGCCTGCTGTCTGGTGCGAGTGTTGCCCACGGCGCTGGCCCCAGCCCCTGCCCCTGCCCCGGGGGAGTGCCCTGGCTGCGCCAGTGGCAGCTGGCGGGAGCCCAAACACTGCCTGCTGGCTGGCTGGCCTCTGTGTCTGCAGCCGGCCCACCCAGCCGACGCTCCCTGCTCCGGCTGGCCGCACGGGGCCTGTCCGCTGCGTGTCAGGGCCAAGTGCACAGCGCGTGCCGGACATCCTGTCATCGGCCGGCCGTCCACTGGGGGCCCCCCACGTGTCCGGAGCACACTGGCCTGCCGGCCAGGGAGCAGCCACTGCCCGGGGTCTGTGCGTGGGCCGGCGGCAGCGCCCCAAGGGACCGCCTGCCTCTCTCTCCGCAGGTACGTGTACGTCCCGGCGGGCGGGTCCCGGCGTGGCCTGCTGGGCACGCTGCTGTCCACGGCGCTGACCTTCGCCTTCGTGAGCTTCTGGCACGGCGGCCATGACTACCTCTGGTGCTGGGCGGCCCTCAACTGGCTGGGCGTCGCCATGGAGAGTGGGGTGCGCCGGCTGCTGGACACGCCCGGCGCCCGTGACAGCGTGGTGAGCAGCGCGGCAGGGGCAGGCCACTGCACCCCGGGCCGCGGCGAGGGCGGCGTGAAGCGAGGTGCAGGCCGTGGTGGGTCAGGAGACCCCACGGCAGACGTGGGGGCCTCGGCAGAGTCTGGGCGCTCGGGGCTCGTGCTGGCCGCATGTGCCGTGTGCTATGGGTCGGAGTGTGCCGTGTGTGCCACGCGTGGCTTGACATGTGCCATGTGTGGATCGGCACATGCCGTGCGTGTGGGTTGGCGTGCGCCGTGACTGCCGTGTGTGTTGGTGTGTGCCATGAGTGTGGGTTGGCGCGTGCTGTGCACGTGCTGTGCGTGTGGGTCGGCACGTGCCATGTGGGTTGGCGTGTGCTATGCGTAGGTTGTTGTGTGTTGGTGCATGCCATGCGTAGGTTGGCATTGCTGTGCTTGGGTTGGTGTGTGCCACGTGCGGGTTGGTGCGTGCCGTGCGTGTGCCATGCATGTGTTGTGCGCGTGGGTTGGCACCTGCCGTGTGTGGGTTGGCATGTGCCTTATGTGTGCCGTGCGTGGGCTGGTGTGTGTCGTGCTTGCACCATGTTTGGGTTGGCACGTGCCGTGTGCAGTTCAGCGCGCGTGGAGTCTCGCCCGCTGCGGTCCAGAGACCATGGCCCGGGACGCCGGTCTGCATGGCCAGCCCTGCTCCCAGCGGCCCTCTGGCCGCACAAGCTCTGCGGTGCTGTCGCCGTGGCTCTCGTGGCCCTGGTCGGCCGGGTTGCTGGGCATCTGGTGGATGTGGTTGGTGGAGTGCAGCGTCCTAACCAGGGTGGCTCCTTGCACACGAGATTCTGTGAACGGCTTTTCTCGGGCCGCCCTGACTCCTGCTGCCCGTGGGGACCAATCCCGTCCTCCGAAGGCCCCACCTCCGGGCCTGGGCCGTCCGAGCTCTGCTGCTCGGGCTGCATCGTGTGAGCGTGAGAGGACGGCCGGTGAGGCTGGGCCACCTCTGGAGAGTGACTTGAAAGGCTAAGGAAGCCCCTTCCTCCACACGAGTGTCTGGGCAGGCCTTTTGTCATGTGGACATACTGCACTTGTCCGAACATAGCCTTGGAAACACGGGGGCTCCCCTCCCAGGGCAAGGCCACGACCTTGAACTTCCTGCCGGCTCGGTCTTGACCCTGACTTCCTGCCCGTGACCTTGAGCTGCAGGCAGGCAGGCAGCCGTCCAGCTGCGTCACGGCCCTGCAGCTTGTTGATTGTGGTTAGAGATGAGTGGAGAGGGCAAGACCACGTGTGCGTCACAGCCCGCCGGGACCCGCTCGCAGGTCCAGCCGCAGCTGCGCCGCGCTTGGGCCCCGAGTGTGTGCTGGGTGCCGTGTCTGTCTGGCCAGGCGGTGCTTGGCGAACAGGCTGCCGCGCGCGCCTCGGGGGCTGAGGGCCGGACCTCCCACTGCGCCCTGAGGCCGACGCGCTGTCTGGGCCGGCCCCTGGCCACGGCCGCTCGGCTGATGCCTCCAGCCCACCGCTTCTTGGCGCCCGTGGACCTGCCTGCAGCGCCAGGGGCTTTGCCTGCCCTCAGGGGCCTGCGGCCTCCTGGGCAGCTTCTGAGGTCTGCACGGACCGTGTCCTGCCAGGTTTTCTCCTGCCCGCTCTCCGTGAGCCCGTTTCCTGGTCTCTCGTCAAAGTCCAAGTGAAGGTGCCTCCCCGGCTCCCAGACGTGCATGAGGTTGTACCGGCAGAGGGGGCACAGCCGCCCCCCGGAGGCACCCACCTCTCAGATGCAGCAGTGGACGGTCCCGGAACCCCCAGTGGAGTCGGAAGGGCCCTCAGCAGCGTCCTCCGCGCCGCCACTGTGTCTGGCACTGTGTCCTCGTCCTCCCCCTCGCCTCCTCCGGCCCACTAGGCCGCGGCCGGCCGGCCCCTCCTGGGCGGAGCCATGTCCGAGCCCAGACTGCTGCCCGCGGGCCCCCCCATCGCTGTGCGGAGCTGAGTTTGTGCTTCTGAGATTGCGTCCTGCCCTCCCGTGAGACTGGCCCCCGAGCGTGGAGCTGGGATTGAAGACGTCTCTTGCCGTCTCGAGCTTGACGCTGGGCCTGGGTGGTGTCTCGGGTGTCGCCTGCCACTGTCCCCAGGCAGGGTCGCTGCAGGTCGTTCTTGTGGAGCCGCGTGGGCGGGCAGGAGCCCAGGCTGCCCGCCACTGCCCACCTGCAGCCGCCACCGTTCCCACACGAGCCCACCCGGCCGGCTCCGTGCTCACACCCCGGCCCGGGCTGGCTGACCCGCAGCCACCCCACCTCCTGTGGGCTCGACCCTTCAAGCGTCTGCTTCACTCCGGGGGGCCTGAGAAGGGCCGGGCTGTGCGCCGCCCGGACACGGGGGTTTCTCTGCCCTCCTGAGCCGCTGTGCCGTGCCGGCCGGCTGGTCCGTGTGAGGCGCCGCCGTCCAATCTGCCTGATGAGCAGGCCTCACCCGAGCCAGTCCTGCGTCTGACGAGACGCAGCCGAGCCGGCAGTCGCACGGGTCAGCCGGGGCGCATGGGGTGTCTGACGCCCCTGGACCTCCCTCCCGGGCCCGACCTGCAGCGGGGTTCTCGGGGTACGCCTCAGCCTCTGTGCCGGAGCCCGGGCCCAGGGTGCGAGGATCCGAGCGCCCTCCTCACCGTGCTGCTGTTCCGTGACAGCCTGTGGCCACATGCCCCTGGCTGGGCCCTCTGGGCGGGAGCGGCTCTGCCCTGGGCCTGGCCATCACTGGCTGGGCCGCCCACGCCCTCCTGTTGCTTTCCCGCCCCCACTCACCCTCCTCTTGCCCTTGTGTCAGAAAATGGAGAACTTCAGCAACTATAACGGGAACCGCGTCCAGCTGCTCAAACCCACCCTGTTCCTTTTTTAGCCTTTCCCACTTAAAATACTCGGCAGCAGGTCCGCCTGCCAAGCCTTGTCCCCGGCCGGCGCATCCTCCGGCCCATCTGCTGCTCGGGGCTGCTGCCCTCCCCGCCCCAGTGCTGCCCACACCCTGCTCGGCCTGCACCAGCCCTGCCCCGGCCGACCACTCGCCCCGCAGCCGAGTCCGAGCCCCGGGAATGGCCCTGGCCCGGAAGGTGGGGCGCAGACAGCAGCCGCGGGGCCTGCGCTGCGGCAGGCCGGGCTGGACTCCCTGGTCCAGCACGCTTGGCTGGGCTGTGGCTGCTGGTGCCAGCGGAGGGGTGGTCACCCCCGCTGTCCTGGAGGTGTCTGCCCACGGCAGGCGCAGGAGGGCGCTGGAGCCGTCGGCTCTCGCTCCCGGGTGAGCAGAGGGCTGCGGGAGGCGGCCCCGGTGGGACAGCCGGTCACCCTCCTGGCCCGGGGCTGCCCTGCGGACTGCTCTCTTCTCTGGGCCCTGGCCAGTTGGCCTGGAACCGTGGGGAGCCTCGCCCATCAGGCCCGGCGCCCGGAGGGCCACAGAGCCCTGGGCGTGTCTGCCCTGGACAGCGTCATCTGTCCCTTCTCCAGGAGGGCACCGAGCCCTGCTCCGGGAGCCCAGAGCGCGTCTGCTCCGTGGTGGACTCGGGAGCCATGCACCCGGCCCCGGACGGCCTCTTTGACCCTCGAGCAGAACCCGGGCTGTGGCTGCGCCGGGCCCAGTTCCCTTCGTTACGGTCCCCTGGTTGCCCTTCCCGGCCTGCAGGCCCCGGCTGTGCGGCGGCCTCTCAGCAGGGAGGGCGGAGTCAGCTGACTGGTGACCTCAGCTGGGCCCGTTGGCGTGTCTGAGGGCCGCCCGGCCTGGGGGTGACGGCCCTGTGGAGGCACGGTGGGGGCAGCGGCTGTGGCTGGTGGACCGTGGGGCCTGCCTGGGCTCGGCTCTCGGAGGCCTGAGCTCGCTTCATGTGTGGACAAGGACGGCCCCGGCCCCCAGCCTTGCTGTGCCTCGCCCTGGCACACACCTCCCGTGAGCTGCCCTGGCCAGCCTAGCCCCGGGGCCCCCGCAGGCATGTCTTAGGCCGGGGTGGGGGTGCCGCTGGCTGGCCGTGCCGTCTGCTCACGCTGTGCCTCCCCCAGGTCTGGGCCCTGTCCCCGCCTGCCCGCCGCCGCGTGCACGCTGCGCTGGCGTCCTGCTCCACGTCGGTGCTGATCCTGTCCAACCTGGTGTTCCTCGGGGGCGGCCAGGTGGGGAAGGCCTACTGGGACCGGATCTTCGTGCAAGGTGAGTCTCGTGGCACCGGGGCCCGGGGCAGTGGGGGCCGGCCGATCACCCCAAGCAGAGGCCAGCGCCCGTGGCCGGCCAGCCAGGGCAGGGCTTCATGGGGGCCGGTGCAAGAGGGCAGCGCCTCACTGCGTCCGTCTCACACACCGGCAGAGCTTCGCATCCAGCCGTGGGTGCTCGTCCCCAGACCCTGTCCGTGCCCCGCGGCAGGCTGGCTGCCACGCCCATGCGCCCTCGCGGCCGTGACTTCTCAGGGCTGGCCACCGTGCGCCCTCGCGGCCATGGCTTCTAAGGGCTGGCTGCCATGGCCAAGGCTTCTAGGGGCTGGCTGCCGTGCCCGTGCGCCCTTGCGGCCGCTGCTTCTTGGGGCTGGCCGCCGTGCCCATGCGCCCTCGCGTTCATGGCTTCTTGGGGCTTGCCGCCGTGCCGGTACGCCCTTGCGGCCATGGCTTCTAAGGCCTGGCTGCCATGGCTTTGGCTTCTAGGGGCTGGCTGCTGTGCCCGTGTGCCCTCGCGGCCGTTGCTTCTTGGGGCTGGCTGCCGTGCCTGTGTGCCCTCGCGGCTGTGGCTTCTTGGGGTTGGCTGCCGTGGCTTCTAGGGGCTGGCTGCTGTGCCCGTGTGCCCTCGCGGCCGTGGCTTCTTGGGGCTGGCTGCCGTGCCAGTGCACCCTTGCGGCCATGGCTTCTAAGGGCTGGCTGCCATGGCCGTGGCTTCTAGGGGTTGGCTGCCATGCCTGTGTGCCCTCACGGCCGTGGCTTCTAAGGGCTGGCTGCCATGGCCATGCACCCTCGCAGCCGTGGCTTCTAGGGGCTGGCTGCCGTGCCCGTGTGCCCTCGCGGCTGTGGCTTCTTGAGGCTGGCCGCCGTGCCTGTGCGCCCTTGTGGCATGGCTTCTCGGGGCTAGCTACTGTGCCCATGCGCCCTTGCGGCCGTGGCTTCTTGAGAGCGGGCTTTGGGCTGGTGGGTGCCGCCGTGAGTGGGGCAGGTGCCCTGACCGGGAGACAGCACTGGCGCCTGGGGAGCTGGTGGACGCGCTAGTGGCCAAGCTGAGTGGTACAGAATCCAGCCCTTCAGAGCTGGTGCCCCCAGGGCGGCGACGGTCTGTCCAGCCACGATACCGGCGCCGTAGGACCTCATGTGCAGTGACCCTGCCGGCAGGTGTGGGGCGGCGGCCAGCGGTGCGGGCCTGGCCGGACCTCAAGGGTGTGCAGGTGCCCGGCGCGTGTGGCTCAGACATGGGTCTGCGCAGCCCCCGGCCAGCCCGGCCTGCCCCCGGGGCAGGTTCCCCTGCCAGAGCTAGAGCACAGAGGGCCGGGCACAGGCGGGTCAGCAGGCCCCACGTGCAGCCAGGGGTGGCCCCGGCCAGCGCTGGTCATGCAGACGGGGGTGGCCTCTCCTCGAGCCTGCGCCATGGCCCTTTAGGTGCTTCGAGCCCCCAGCGGCCTCAGACTCCCTTGTCTGCCCGACGCCGGCTGGCGCCTCTCAGCACAGCTGCGGTGTCCAGGCCGGCGGGCGGGAGCGTGCCCAGGGGTGGGTAGCCACGCACTGGGCTCGGCAGCTGCCCTGGACACCGGCTGCCCGGTCCTGCGTGTGTCCTGGCGCGCCCTGACCTCGCAGACTGGCGCCTGTGCGGAGATGGCCCTGACAGCCCCACTGCTGCGGAGCCTGGCCCCGGCTCCCGAGCGTGAGGGGCCCCAGCCCCCGGCGGCTGCCCCCTCGAGCCGGCTGGTGCTGCCGCCCAGCTGACCCTGTCCCCTGTCGTGCCCGCAGGCTGGCCGTGGGTGACGCTGTCCGTCCTGGGGCTCCTGTACTGCTACGCCCACGTGGGCATTGCCTGGGAACAGGCGCACTCTGTGGACTGACCTGCGGGCAGGTGGCTTCCGGGCCTGGCCGGGCCCTGCCCCCTGCGGATGTTCCTCCCTCCAGAGCCGGCTGCCGAGGGCCGTGAGACCTGCCCAGACTGGACCTCAGAGCCCTGGCCCCACCCCGCCGGCCCCCAGCTGCTTGGGCTCCGGGGCAGCAGCGTGTCCCGTCTGGCGGCACTTACAGGGGCACGTGGGCCGGAGCTGGTTGGGCCCTGCACTGCCTCCTTGTGGCCCAGGAGTGACCTGTGGGGGGCCTGGGTGCGGCCATGAACCGGGCACAGCACTTCCCAGGGGCTTGCCGCCCGCCTGGGCTCTTGGGAGCCGGGGGCAGGGCCGGCGTGTGAACAGGCGCCCTCCCGCGCCGGATGTCCACCATCAGACGAGCCGCTGGCATGGCAGGCCCGAGCAGGGGAGAGCTGGGCTGTGTCTGGTTTTGGGGTGTTTTTGGAGGGGTCAGGGGTTGGGTGCAGCCCCCTGGGGAGAACTCGGGCACCGGGGCCTTGCAGACATGGTGCTGGCCGCCTGCTGGCGTGGACCGGATGCCTGAGCGCTGGGTCTGGGACTGGCCTGCCCAGCTGGCTGTGGCTGGGCGGGGCCGCGCCTCCTGGGGTGGGTGCCGCTGTGCTGCGGCCTGCGGGGCCTGGTGGCCTCTCCAGTGGTTGACAGCCCCGGGGACGTCGGGGAGCGCCACGATTCCAGGTGAGGAGCTGGGGCGCCCCAAGGCCACTCCCAGCCCAGGGTGCTCTGACCCAGCCCGGGGCTCCGAGCCTGCCGCTGGTCGTGTGCCCCACACGCGTGTCCTGGTCACTTTGACTCACACTTGGGCCGCACATGGAGCCCAGCCGGCGCCTGTCCCCTCGTTAGACTACCCAGGGGGACGCAGAAGCCGTTTCTGTGGTCCACAGACCAGCGGCCACGGGGCCTGGGGTCGCTCCACCCCGGCTGCCGACGCTGAGAGCCCTTGGGCTGTGGGCAGTGGCGGCTCCGGCTCCTGGTGTGCTCGGCCGGCTGGGCAGCCTGTCCTGCAGCGCCGAGTCGGAGCGCTGGGGCCGGGGGCGCGTCCGCTCCCTGGCTCGGCCGGCGGGGGGCCTGGCCGTCGTGGAGGCTGTGTCAAGCCCAGCGTTCAGTGCCGGCTGTTTGGGGTTTCGCACAGGTTCACCCTGAACAGCCGAGGGTGGGGTGGGCGAGGTCGGGGGCCCCGCGCTGGACAGCTGGCCACTCTGCGGCCAAGGCCACGTCAGGAGTGCGGTGGCCACGAGGCGGCGCTCCCTATGGGAGCCCGTGGGGCGAGGACCGGCCCACGTGCGGGCCCCAGCCTGCGCGTGCCCCCTGCCCCCTGGGACGCCGGAGTGGCGCGTCCTCTTCAGGCCAGAGCGGGCAGTGGGAAGGGCACTCCTGTGTGGGACGCGTGTCCTGCCGGGGCCCTGGCCCCGCCATTACCCAGGGACTGCCCCCGGGGCCGTTGGGCTGGACTCGGTTCTCCAAGCCCCGCGGTTGGGGGCTCGCCGGCCGGCGCCCGAGGCCTCGGGAGGGACGGGCGGACGCGCGTGTCCTGTATAAAATAGTTTTACTACGTAATAAATAACTTTTTTTTTTTACAAATATCATTTGTGCTTGTCTAAAAAGGGCGCAGAGAGCCCCGTGGGTGCACCCGCTGTGCCCCGGGGCTCGCGGCCCGGCAGACCGACACTGCTCTGGCCCGGGGAGGGCGCTGGCTCCTTTTCTGCAGGACAGGCTGAGACACGGTGCTCGCTGGAGCCACCTGGACTTGCGTGGGCAGCTGACCGCCTGGCCGAGGCAGGAGCGGCGAGGATGTGGAGTAAGCCAGGAGGCGGCGCGTGGCCGTGGAGGACAGTCCTGCGGCCAGCACTCCAGGTCAGGGGCAGCGGCGGGTGGGGCCTTGCTCGGGGGCTTCAGGCTGGGCCTTGCTGTGGCACTGCGACGCTGTTTCCCGGCCGCGCACGCCCAGCAGTGCGGGAACCGAGTGGGTGGGTGTGGCCGGCAAGAAGGCACATCCCCATGGGGGCCACTGGCCCCGCAGGCCCTGCCCAGACGTCCGGGAGGCGGTGTGGACAGCAGCTGGACACGGGCAGACAGGAAGTGAGGGTGGGCAGCCTCCCCGCACCTGCCGTAGCCCGAGCGCTGCAGTCCGTGGGCCGGGCCAGCACGGAGCTGCAGTCTGAGGGGCTGCACAGGGTGCGGTGGGGGCCGCCCTCACTGCAGTCCGGGGTGGCCAGCATCCACCAGGCATCTGCCTGGCCCTGGCAGGCGGCAGCGTCTCCGGCTCCTGGCTCGGCCCCGGGGCGCTGGTGTGGGAGCTGCCAGAGCAGCGAGCCCGGGGCAGGCCCCTGCCGGCCCATCCTCCAAGAGGTGGCTCGGGCAGACCTGGCCTTCTGGCCGGGCCCCTCGCAGGCCCTGTCGTGGCCCCTACTGACTCACCCGCAGCAGGGGGCTGTGGCCTCTGGTGCTCGTGGGGCAGCTGCCCCCGGGGGTAGGGGGTGTCGCTGAGGAGGGGCATCTGGTCCAAAGACCGCAGAAGTGAAGCCCTGCACCCCAGCATAAGGAGCTCCGGGGTGGTGCCCCATCTAGGCCGTGTCTGCTCACGGCCTCGGGGCGCCAGGGTCACCCCCAGACTCATGAGAGAAGCACAGGGCCCCTGGGAGGGCTGTGCCCGGTGCTGAGAGCAGGGGCGGCTGCAGGGGTTCCCGCAGGCCCAGCCGTGGGGCCCCATCAGCGCCCAGGGAAGAGGCCCAGGACCTGGGCAGGGCCCCAAGTTCGGGGGGGGAGGGGTGGCTGCCGCAGGAGCTGTGCCGTGGCCCCGACGCAGACTCCCGGGGCGGGCCCAGGGGACCAGCTTCCTCTGGCGCGTCTGTGGGTGCTAAGCAGTAACGCGCCGCGGGAGCCCCCGGCCCAGGCCCAGGCCCAGGCCCTCAGATGAGGGTGAGGCCGCCCACGGCTCAGGTAGTTTCCAGCCTTGGCGGAGATCGCGGCAGTTGAAAAAGGGCAGCTGGGGGCACGCCCACAAAGACTGCCCGCCCCGAGCCGGAGCCCAGACCCCCCGCGGCCGTGCCGGGGCCACAGGGTCCAGCCAGCTGCCCCGGGCCGGCCACTCAGCCCGCTCCGAAGAGGTCCCGCTCAGACTCGGGGGACTGGGGCCCCGAGAGCTCGAAGAGCTCCTGGGGCGACTGTGGGGCCCGCCGGGCAGCCAGCAGCCGCAGCACCTCGGCCAGCTGCTGCTCGAGGCGGGCCATGCGGGCGCCCAGCGCCTTCATGTCCTCCTTGAGCTCGTGCCGCACCTCCAGCACGGCGGCCTGCAGCGTCTGCTCGGGGATGGGGCAGAAGCCGGGCCTGGCCTCGGCCAGCACCGGGCTGCGGTCCTGCGGGCTGCGGGCCTCGCCCGCGTTGTCCAGCCGCAGGTCGCTCTTGGTGATGCCGCTGTCGCAGGAGTCGGTCTTCTTGAGCGTGGCCTCGCCAGCAGCCTTGGTGCGCTCGGGCAGCGTTTCCATGGACTCAGCCTTGGACACCTTGCTCCAGTCCTCCGGCTTCCCGCAGGCGTCCCGGAAGCGGGCCCAGCCCCGGCGCCGGCCGCCCTCGCCGGCCGCCCTGGGGCCCGCGCCCTCGGAGCCGGGCGCCTGCAGCCGGGCCTGGTCCGCCGCCCCCGGGGCCGCCGCCACCCCCGGGAAGGCCACGGGCGTGGCCGGGCTCTCACGCACGGTGACCACGCTGGCCTTGACCAGGCCATGGCCAGCCGCCACGTGCTCGGACACGGCGCCGCCCCGCTCCACGTCCATGTCATCTGGGTCGCGGCCGCCCCGCTCGGCGGCCAGCCGGGCCTCCTTCTGCTGCCGGAAGCGCTGGAACAGCCGGCGCACGGGGTGGTCAGGGGGCAGCACGAGGGGGGCCTCGTTCTTGCGCTTCATGCGCTCCTCCTCCTCGCGCTTCACGTCGCTGATCTTCCGGAACACGATCTGGAGAGAGAGCACGCGGTCAGCGGGCCCCCCGCGGGAGGGGCAGGGCCCCCATCTGCAGCCAGCGCCCCGTGGCAAGGGCAGACCAGCCAGGGGGAGGTTGAGGCCCTCCCTGGCCTACAGCAGCTGTGGAGGACGCACCGGGCAATGTCCTGACCACTCTTGGGGGAGGGGGGTGTCTGCGCAGAGGCCCCTTTCTAGGGTGACACCTGTGGTGATGCCCCTTCCTGCCCCCACGTCCCACAGGCCCCGAGCGTGTGGCTCTGCCGCGGTGTCTCCAGTGCTCTCAGCGGCACCACACGCCCAGAGCGACCCATGAGCCCCGCTGTCTGGCCAGGGGCCGCGCCCCCCAAGGCGACCCACGTGTCCAGAGCAGGGCCTGGGACAACTCCAGCAGCTGCTCCCAAGGGCCCCCACACACGCCCATGGGGGCCACACTGTGGTCAGTGCCCCGGTCACGGCACTTCCCGAGTCCCAGGAGGATGCCAGCTCAGGCCCCGTCGAGAACGCAGCGTCCTCAGCGCGGACAGGCTCCTGCTTGTCACTCACGGCTCCCTTCCCCATTCGGGGTGAACGGAGGTTCAGGAGCAGCTCCTGGAGCACAGGCCCGGCCCTGAGGCTCGGCCATCTCCCGCCACGCGTGCGGGGGGCGGGGGGGTTAGGTGTGTAGTGGGCATGGGGGAGAATGTAGTGTCTGTNTGGGGGGGGGGGTCTGCTGTCCGTGGGCGAGCATGTGGATTGGTGTGTGGTGGGTATGGTGTGTGCTGCGTGTGGTTTGTCTCTGGTGTGTATTTGTGGAGGGATGTAGGTGTATAGTGGGTGTGTAGTATGTTAGGCGTATGTTATATGGGGTGTGTGGTGGGCATTGGGTACGTGTGTGTATGTAGAGGTGGAGGTATGGTGTGTGTGGAGCATTAGGTGTGTTATAAGGGGTATAGGGAAATGTGGTCTGTGTTGGGGGGTGTTAATGTGTGTGTATATGTGAGGGTGTTAGGTCTGTGCTGCGTGTGGTTTGTGTATGTGGGGGGAGGATGTTAAGGGTGTGGGGGGGTTGTGTGTGGTGGGCATGGGGTACGTGTGTAGGTGGGTGTTATAAGGAGTGTGTTGCGTGTGAAGTGGTGGGCGTGGGGTACAGGTGGGGGTGTTGTCTGTATGTGGTACGTTCATGTGGGGGTAGTGATGGGTGTGTATAAGGGGTGTGCTACTTGTGGTTTGTGTCTGGTGTATGTTTAAGGGGTGTTCTTTGTGGGGGGTATGTGATGTGTGTTGGGGGAGTTGTGTGGGTGTAGTGTGTTGGGGGTGTGGTTTGTATGTGGGGGGGATGGCAGGTGTAGTGTGGTGTCTGTTGGTGTTACTGTTGTAAGGGGTGTGGTGTCTGGTGTATATATGTGGGGAGAATGTTGGGGGGTGTGGTGGGCATGGGGTACGTGTGTGTGTAGGTAGAGG
>JAGFMF010012293.1:814344-831554 GCA_019455555.1 Galemys pyrenaicus
GGGGGTGTTAGGTGTATGTGTTATAAGGGGTGTGCTGTGTATGGTTTGTGTCTTGTGTATATGTGGGGAGAATGTTGGGGTATGTGATGGGCATGGGGTATGTGTGGGGGGTGTTAGGTGTATGTGTTATAAGGGGTGTGCTGTCTGCTTTGTGTCCGGTGTGTATATGTAGGGGATGTTAGATGTATGTATGGTAGGGGTGTTAGTGGGTGTAAAGTAGTGTGGTGGGCATGGGGTACGTGTGTGTAGGTTGGGTATGTGGGGGGTATGGTTTGTGTCTGGACATGCGTGTTGTGGGGGTGCCAGGTGTACATGCTACAAGGGGTGTGCTGGGCGTATGTGTGGTTGTCATGTGTGCTTGGTGTGTGGCGCGGTGGTGCCGACGCTGTTGTGCATAAGTCCAGGCAGCAGCGTCCACTGCAGAGTGGGGTCTGGGCGCTGGAAGGTGCTCCCCCTGCCCTGCCCGTGGCGAGTGTCCTCCCATAGTGTCCAGCCTGCGCCCACAGACAGGCGGCTGCTCCTGACCCCCAGGACGGGCCACCGTCCAACTGCCGCCGCAGGCATGTGTCCACTCCGCGGAGAGCACAGGGCGCGGGAGCCGCCCGGTGAGGGCCCCAGCTTTTGCCCCCGGCGCCCGCGTCCAGCACCCGTCCTTGTGCCAGGGACTGGCTGCAGGCCGCCCTCCAGCACCATGGACAGTGCCGCCAGCCCAGCTGGGGCTCTGGGCCCGGGCAGGTGAGCAGTGCCGCCGTCCACCTCTGCTGGTCTGTCCTCTGCGTGGCCTGGGAGGCGTGGCCAGCTTGGACACCACAGGGGACCGCAGCTCCTCAGCCTCTGCATGGGGTCACGGGAGAGTGAGTGAAGGTTCCCCAGAGGGGGGCGCCTGACTCATAGGGTGGGAGGGGCATGGGGAGAAAACTGTGCAGACCCCGTCCCCCCGCCTCGCCCTCGCCTCCCCCCTCCCCCAAGCCCCGTGCCAGGAAGCACTGCCCCGAAGCGGCCTCCTTGCCCGCGCCCTGCCGCTCAGAGAGCGCCCTGCCCGGCTCCCCCTGAAGGTGGACTGCAGCCTGACAATGGGACTCTGGGCCCAGTGAGGCGGGGCCGGCCTTGTGCCCGCCCAGCTCTGCGGCGCCGTCCCCAGCCAGGGCTGCTCCCCGTGCGGTCAGGTTGACCCAGGGGCCTGGAAACGGACAGCCTCCTGCGCCCCCCCTCCCCTCCCCTCCCCTCCCCTCCCCTCCCCTCCCCTCCCCTCCCCTGAGGATGCCGCTGATTAAACGTGATTGAGACGTTTCTCCCAGTGAGAACGTGCAGGTGTGTTCTGCACGGAGCCTCGCGAGGGCCCAGGCTCAGGCGGGGCCTTGGGGCTTTGGAGAGCCTGGCCGCAAAGGCTAGGCCCGCAGGGCCGAGTGTCCCAGTGCCAGTCGGAGCCGCTGCAGACACTTCAGGGCGTTGTCCTGTTTGGAGCCCTCTGCGCACTGTGTGGAGGTCAGTGGCGCCTCCCAGAGGGACAGTGCGGGCTCCGGCCAGTGGCCTGCAGGAGGCTGCTGCCCAAGCTCGCTTCCCGCGGGCTCCCGCCCCTGCAGGGGTTTCCCCTGGGCCAAGGCGCCCAACCCAGCCTCGGTGCCCAACTGCCTGCAGCCCGCGTGCCGCGTCCTGTGAGGGACGCGTCGCTGACCGTCATGAGGCCGCCCTGGGCCCTGTCTGCCTCTGCCGAGCGCTGGGGCACCTGGCCCTCCAGGCCATGCACGCACGCCCAGGGCAGCCGCTGCACCTGCCCCCCGCTGGCATCCAGCCCTGCGGTGGCCACTCGGGATTCCTGGCCGAGGAACATGAAGCGGGGAGACTGTACCCCAGCACTCCGCTGCTTTGGGAGTCCTCCGGCCGCGAGGGGCATGAGGGGAGGTGGAACCCCGCGGGAGGCAGGCCGAGCTGGCGGCTGGCGTGGTGAGTGCAGGACCGATGGTGGAACCTGGTTCTGGGCGGTAGGCGGGGCCCCCATGCACTCACACTGGGCCCCGCTCCCTGGTCCACGCACGGCGTCTCGGCTGCATGGACGACGTGCCCCGGGGCTGCCTCTGCCTGGGGTCGAGTCCGTGCGGGGCCACGTCTGGCCTGCCGGGCTCCCACCCGCCTCGGGCACAGGAGCAGTGGCGCCACGGGCTGGGGCTCTGGCGCCCGTCTGGGAGGAGGGCCGGGCGCGGCGTGGGAGGCACCCGGCCGTCTGGGAGCCCGCCCTGCTCGGGGCCTCGCCCCTCGGGCGGTGTTGGCCACGAGGGCCCTGGCAGAGCCCACGTATGGGGCAGCGCGGGCTCATCCACGCCTGGCCTCCCACCGCAGCTCCGCCCCGTGAGGGCCCGCACAGCCACGGCCCTGGGCCTTCTGGGTCCCCAGGCACGGGGTCGCAGCGGCATGGCGCCCACTCTGGCCCTGGCGTCCTGTCCTGGCCCTGCCCCTCCATGGCCAGGGGTCTCCGGCCACGGCCAGAAGAGGGGAATCCTGAGCTGCCCTGCTCTGTAAACCTGGGGTAAATTCCCTCCTCAGGGAAACCAGGCAGGGACCAGCAGGAGGAGCGCGGGGCCGGGGCTCAGCTGGCCGCGCTGTGGGTAGCTCTCGCCCCGCAGGTTCTCCCTGACGAGCGGTTCAGGCTCGCATGCCCAGCCTCGCATGTCCAGCCTCGCATGCCCAGCCTTGGTCCGCGGGCATCTCCGGGGCGCAGGGCACCCTGAGACCTGGGTCTCTGTCAGGTCCGCCCCCAGCCCCGGGGGTCCAGCTCCTAAGCTGCTGCTTGGTCTTCCAGCTGTCCCGGTGTCCTCCCACGCACCCCCGACTCTCCAGGGACTCCGCGCAGCTGCAGCGCTCCCCCTTGGCCACCAGCCGGAGCTGGCTGTGCCCCAGCCCGCCCCCCGCAGACCTCACGCAGCCCGGCTCTGCGCCCCGGGCTCCCACGGCCTGCCTGCTCCCCACAGCAGCTGCCACTCACGGCGATGGCCTCGAGGTGGCCGAGGCTGGCCCCAGGGGACTCGGCACAGACCGGGCCGGGAGCTGGCGGCCGCCCCGGGATCAGTGCAGGGGCCCATGTGCAGGCGGCGCAGGCCAGGCACCTGAGTGCCGCTGGCCCCTGCGTCCAGCACTCCCACTTCCCGCCGAGCGGGGGCTGTAGCACAGGCTGCGGCAAATAGCCCGAAGGACGGGCGGCTGAGACCCTGTGCTTGCCCCCGAGTCCACTCTGTCCATTGCCACACGGCTGGCCCCGTGACCCGACTTCTGCATCCTTACCCCTTCGGGAGTGCCGTGAGCTGGGGCTGAGAGGTTCAGAGCGGCCAGTGCGTCCACGGCCCGGCCACTGCATCCCTCTGCGCCCCAGGCCTGTGGGCATGGGCACTCCGAGGCCTGTGCCCAGCCGCGTGCCCTGCGGCCCGGCCCACCCTCCGCCAGGGGTCCCCTGGGAAGCCCCCGGCAGCCGAGCACGCCCCGTCCTACCCCAGCCGTGGAGTTCTGCACAAGTGTGGGCGCCAGGGAGGACGCTGGGGGCCAGGAAGGCTGTGCAGATCCCAAGTGTCACCCTGGTCCCCTGCGGGGGTTTGCGCTGCAGGAGGGATGAAGGTCCGTGTGTGCCTGGGCCCCCCCCACCCCTGCTCCATAGACCTGTGACCTTCCTGAGACCTCCCCTGGCTCCCACACCCGGGGGCGGCAACAGTGCGGACAGGCCAAGGGGAAGGCGCAGGCCAGGCGGGTGCATCCCAGCGCCCCGCTCCAGGCTCGCCGTCTCCCCACCCCCACACTGGTCCAGGGAGGCACAGACGAGCTGGCACTGGGCGCCCCCGGCGCTGCACCCTCACGGAGTAGACACCTTCGTGTAGCGCCGCTGGGAGCACCGAGCCCAGACGGTCGCCATGGCAACCCGGCTGCAGAAGCCCGCGCAGGGGCCTGCTGGGGTAGCCAGCGCGTCCTGGGGCCCTGACCACGGTGGGTGTCGTCCAGCAAAGAGAACTCCAGCCCTGAAGGACGGTCGGGCGGTGGGCGAAGGAGGCGGAGGCTGGCCGGGGTGCCCGCTGCTCAGGCGCCCCCACAGGCAGCACAGGGCCCAGGGCCGCCGACCGTTGGCATCCTCAGTGGAGCTGGCCTCCCGCGGGGGCTCCGGGCGCCGGCTGCCTGAGGAGCTGGCCCAGCGGAGGCGCCTGTGCACTGTGCCGCGGAAGACGCTCGGGCTGCAGCGGCGGAGGGCGCTTGGGCCGAGCGAGGGCCGGCACCCAGAGGACGAGGGCGTGGGCGAGGCGGGCGCCCTGGGCTGCCGGCCTGGAGCAAGGGGCGAGCGCCTCCCGCCGAGCGTGGCGCTGCACGGAGGGGCTGGGGACAGCGGGGCACCCAGGGGAGCGCCAGAGCCACCGCCGCCAGTGCGCTGTGAAGGACCCGGGTCCGAGCGGCTGTCGTGGGAGGGACACGGGAGGGTGCCCGCACCGGACAGCTGCGAGCAGGAACCTGCCACAGGCTCGCATCTCAACGGGAACAGGAAGAGACTTCACCGCACCAGAAACAAACGGGACCGAGCACCGTGCGTGGGGCGTCCTCGTCGTCCACGCGCCTGTCACCCCAGTTCTCAGAAGGGCACGGGAGAGGACAGCGGCCATCCAGAGACAGGTCCCCCCAAGACAACACCTCCAGAGAGGCTTGCGCTCTCCCGGTCTGTGGGCGCCTGCGTTGCCAGGCCACGCACCATCTGCCAAGCCGGCTGCCAGGGCCTCCAGGACCAGTCCGGGCCGCCCTCCCCAGCCTGCCCGCCCGGCGCCGGCTCCCCTCAGCTGCCCCCCACGCTGGGCACAAGCCCGGCCCGGCCGCCCGGTGCGACTGCTTTGACTTGGACAGGCGCGGCCCAGCACGCCCAGGGCCCCTCCGCAAGCGCCGGTGCCCGTGTGCCTGGGGGCTCGGCCCGACGGGCACTTCAGGAGGAGGAGGGGCGCACACCCCCGGGCCGCATACCCCGCTGGCGCTCGGCCACGGAGCCCGCCTGTCTCCGCCCTGGGGCACCCTCCAGCTGGGCTGGGCCGGGCCTGGGGCTCTGCACACGAGCCCCCGCCCAGGCTTCCGGGGCTCATGGCAGCGTGACCAGTGCCGGGCAAGGGCGGCGCCTCCCCGCGGCAGCCGGCTCCACCTGCCTGCTCCTGAGACGGGGGCTCCCGCCACCCCTCCATGCGCACCCAGGTGGCCGCTGAGCACAGCGGCTGGGACCCGTCTTCACAGCCCGCGGCTCCGGGGCGGCACCGGGTCACCGGCTGGCCAGTGAGCTCATCTGGGGCCGGGCTCAGCGCAGGTGCGGTGAGTCTGGAGCGTGGAGAGGGCCGGTCAGGCACACGGGAGGCGTCCAGGCGAGGACCACACAGAGCTTTGGAGGGGCCCAGGGTGTGGCGTGGGGTGCTTGCTCCACAGGGCAGGGGGGGCTGGAGCTGAGGTCACGTACGGCCAGAGGTGGAACCCGCGGCACAGGCCACGGCACACCCAGGCACTGCAGGTTTTCAGGGTCACCCGAGGCTGGAGGAGGAGGCGCGCCCGGGGGGGCAGCGCGAGGGAGGGCTGGAGCCTGCAGACTGGATGGGTGGGGCAGGGGCCCACGTCTGGATCCAGGGCGGGGAGAGCTGGTGGGGGCGCGGACCAGCACGCTCCTGAGGGCACAAGGACGGGGCTGGCCGTGGGGAGGGGCAGCGGCGCCGGGCCGGCCCGTGGCCATCACTGCGGCCGCGTGGCCTGTTACTGGCAGAGGCTGCAGAGCGCCCTGGAGCGCTCGCCAGGTCGGCCGCAGCTGGTGCCGCTTGGCGGAGGGGCGGCTGCGGCTGGTCTGCCTTGGACCGGCCAAGGCCCGGCCAGCCGACGGGCAGGTGCGCGGGAACCTTCTCCAGGTGACCAGAGGGCAGCACTTCTGGCTCACCAGCTGGTCACTGTCAGACCTTCATGGAGTGAAGCCACCTTGGGCCTCACGTCCCTGGCCGGGCCCCTTGGTTTACGTCCACGCAGGGGCCACACTTAACCCCTTAACCGCTACGTGCCATCTCAAGATGCCGAAGGTCCAGATTACCGCCGTGGAGCCCGCACACCACCCCATAAACAGCCCTCTGTGCCAACGCCGTCCACTTTGAGCCCAGCCACGCCCATCCGTTGGCCAGGAGCCCCGGAGAGCAAGAGCAGAGCCTCCAGAAACCCAAGCGCCCCACAGCAGCAGCATCTCCGTTGGCCCAACTGCCCCCCAGATCAGCAGCCTCGCCATAGACCAAACTGCGCCCCACAGCAGAACCCCCAGCCCCGCGCCCCACGGCGGCCCCTCTCCGGTCCGCGGCAGCGGAGGCCCCCCGCCCGGCCGGCGCCGGCTCACCCGCTTGCGCAGGTTGTAGGTCAGGACGAGGTTCCGGGAGAAGGAGTGGGAGAAGGCCGCGTAGAACTCCAGCACCTTCTGCAGGGCGTCCCGCTTGATGACGTGCAGGTCACAGTAGGTCAGGGCCCGGACGTTGGCGCAGGACTGGGCCAGCGTGGCCTCCTTCCAGAACACGTCCCCGAACACGTCCCCTTTCCCTAGGAGAGGAAGTGGGGTGAGGAGAGTGCAGGCGGGGCGCCCCGCTCCCCAGGAGGCCCCGGGGCAGTGACCCAGTCAGGGCCAAGACGCCCCTACGGAGGAGCAAGTGCAGGGGCTGAGCTGCCTGCGCCGCTGGAGCGCCCAGTTGGCGGCCCGAGCACGTCACCCCACCGCGTGGGGCCCCCGCGCCTGCCACCCCTCCCTGGCCCCCGCGCCATGCGCAGGCCGGCCGCGTCCCCGTCACAGCTGTCCATTGTGGGCAGCTGTGCCAGCCCGCATCACCCGCACCCACGTCACCCACACCCCGTCACCCACGTCACCTTCACCATGTCACTCGTGCCCACGTCACCCACACCCACGTCATCTGCGCCCACATCACCCATGCCGCCTTGCCCCATCCCCCGCGCCTGTGTCTGATGTGCAGTGGGTGCCTCGTCCACTCTCGCAGGGGGAAAGGAAGGGGAGGCGCAGAGGGCACGGCCCAGGAAGGCGCCAGGTTACAGGGAGGCGTGGCCCCCAGGGGCTGGCGAACAGGCCCTGCGTGAGGATGGGCAGGCGAGGTGGACAGGGCCAGTGGAGCAGGTGCTGCCGTCCACGCGCTCTCCACAGCCAAGCTCTCCACGCGCTCGCCCCTGCTGAGGGCCCGCCCTGGTGCTTCCAGCACCCCCAAGCCCGGCACCCATGGGTGTACAGAGCAAGTCCCAGCCTGTGCGTGCGTGCTCTGGGTCAGCTTGTCCTACCAAGGGACACCACTCCTCCTTTCCCAGCACAAGGTCGCACCAGCTGCACTGGACGCAAAGCCTCACACCTGGCGCCGCCTCTGGCTACAGCCAGCTCGAGACGCTGTCCATGTTGCCTCCAAATTGTCAGCAAGATGAACACGTGCGGGCACCCAGGGAGCCTGAGGGCCGTGCAAGGGAAGCACTGCTGGGGGGGCGCGAGAAGCAGGCGAGCCCAGAGCTGCAGTCGCTGCCCCACCCCAGACCCCGGGCCACACCGAGGTCAGCGGCCTGCCAGGCACCTGGACAAAGCTTGGCTTTCCCTAGACCCCCGACGTGCCCGTGAGCGCCACCTCTGCACGCCCCACGACGGGCCGGTGAGCCCCGTCTGGACAGAGCGAGGGGCACCCTCTGGGGCTGGGGACCAGCCGCGGTGCTGACAGGCAGGGTTTACGGACTGGCTGCCAGAGGGGACAGGCTTCGGGGGATTCCGGGCGGACGCGCTTACAACGTGCTGCGTCCACCCGCTCCGGCGTTTCCCGTGCTGCGTCCGAGGCGGGGCTGGCTCTGGGCGCTGCCCGGTGGGTGGGACACTGCCTGGTTCCATGGAGGCTGGCCACACGAGGGGCCGGCTGGCCCTCAGTGACCATACCTGGGAGCGGACCCCCTGGCCGGACCCAAGACCTGGCCGGGCGCCTCCCGCCAAGGGGCCTCCCTGCCTAGGCTGAGCGGGTGAGCTGTGTGGGAGGGAGCAGCTGCGCCCACCTGCTGGGCCCTCAGCCGGGGGGCACGTGGGACAGCCCTGGCCCCCAGGGCCTGCGGAGGAACACTCTGAGAACAGAAGGTGCTGGCAGCAGCCCGAGCCCCGCAGCACTCAGCACTGACTGACTCATTGCCGCCAGGGACAGCGTGTGAGAACCCGCCGTGCCAGGCTCTGAGCCGCAGCCCAGGGGGAGTCTGAGCCACACTAAGGAGCAGGCGAGCAAAGCGTTGGAGGAGCACCCCAAGCAGACCCCAGTGACGCCCCGCCCCGCACAGCTGTCTGCACCCGCGGCTGCGACCCCGGTGGAGAGTGTCCACAGACGGCAGGGGCCAGGCAGGCCTGGCCAGGGAAGCCAGAGCCGGGTCCTCTGGGGTAGCGGCAGCAGCCACAGTGGGGCACAGGCATGGAAGAGGGTGCACGGATGGGGTACGGGGTGGGGAAGGCAGACTCCAGGGCCCAAGAGACCCAAATGGCCTCCCGAGGCTGCAGGTGCAGAGGCAGCTATGAGGCTGACGTGAGTCGGGGCCCCAGGAGGGGCCTGCTTGGTCAGGGCGGGCAGGTGGGCCGGGCACCCCGCCACTGCCCCGACGTGCTTGGCCACCCGGCTCACTGCCGGGCTCCGCAGACCACAGCTCAAAGTCGTCAGCTGCTCCGCCCCAGCCACGGCCAGACCCGGCCTGTGCTCACGCGGTGACCATGCCATGCAGGCAGGCGCTGCCCACCGTCCAGGGAGAGGGGCAGGAGGTGGGGTGGGTGGACATTGCTGAGCGGGGTGCAGCTCAAGGGCAGAGGGGAGGAGGCTCTCGAGGGTGGGCGCCAGTAGCCAGCACGAAGGCCGGCACTGAGCTGATGCCGGGCTGGAGGCGGCACGTGCAGAGGTCCTGAGGCCCAGGCTGCGGCTTCAGGGACAGGAAAGCCACCCGGCGGCCTCGGGTCAGCCCTGCCCTGGCCACCGCTGCAGGCTGTGATGGTGCAGGGAAGGGCCGGGCACCAGCCGCAACTCCCAAGCCCACAGCCCACACTGGCACTGACGTGCTGCCCGGGGCCGGACGCCAGGGATGCCCCGCGCCCTGCCTCCCGGCCCGAGTCCCCCTCGGCCCCTCACCCCCAGGAGCAGCGCTGGGGACACAGCACTGCTCCGTGAACAGCAGCCCCCGGGGAGAGGGGCGCTGTGCGGCCAAGGCCGCTCCAGGACCTGCCAGCCAGGCCCGCGGCGGGAGCCCGCTGCCCAGCCCTGCAGCTCGCAGCACCCTCCTCTCCCCCCGCAGCTCAAGCCTGGGCCGGGAGACGCGCCCGGGAGCACAGGCAGACAGCGCTGGCCTGTGGCACGGCCCGCCAAGGGGGAGCCCCGCCTGCCGCGGCTGGAGGCCCTGTGCCGCCTGCAGGGGCGGCCGGGGCCTGCGACCTGCCAGGGGGTGACGCGCCCACCTGCGCCTCCGCTGGTCACCCGCCGTCCGCTCTGTCCCCATCCTGGGACGCCCTCGTGGGGTCCCGGCCCCTCCCTGCCCACCGCGCGGCCGCTGGACTCTGCCCACCGCCTCTGCTGCGTGATGCCATTTGGTCAGGAAGGCCATTGGCCCCAGGGCCTCCCGGCCGGCCTCCTGCCTGCTGCCCACGCTCAGGCCCCACGCCACAGGCGCCAGCCGCCCCTGCCCAGGACGCCCTTCGCCCCACCCCAGCCCCACGGCACCGGTGAGGCTCATCTGGCGAGCCGCAGCCGTCACTGCCCGTCAGGAAGCTGCCGTGGTTTCTCCTGGCCGTGCCAGACTGGCCGTCCGCCGTGCGCGCCCACAGCCCCTGCACCGGCCCCGGCCTGCCGACTCGGGGACCGGAGCGCATGTCCAGCTCACAGCCGGCTCCTGGCCCCTCGCACAGCACCGGCCGTGCTCAGGGGATGAAGGTGGCAGAACAGCCCCGCGAAGATGGGCCGAGCGGGACCACGGAGCCGGGCCAGGACGGAGGCCCCGGGGTGCAGCACCTCTGGGAGACTGGACGCCCAGAGGGAGCCTGCGGCCTGAGCTCCCCAGACCCGCTCGGCGCAAGCTGAAGTCCGCACACTTGAGAGCAGACCGCCGCCCGGGAGAGCACGCCCTCTGACTGAGAGGAGCCCCGGCACCCGGACACGGCCGCAGGGCACAGCCCTCGGTGCCTCGGCCGGAGCCAGCGGACGCTGGCCCGGGCATCTCGTGTGCTGCGCCCCCGCGTGACCTGTCACTTGCACACCGGCCTCGGCTCTGGGCACCTGGCCAGGGCCCTGTGAAGCCGGGCACAGCGCGAGGCTGCTGCAGGAGCCCTGGGCTGGGCCGGCCGGCCGGCCATACTCCTCTTGCTGCCCAGACACGTGTCCCGAGAGGCGGGGGTGGCGCTGCGGCCATATGGCCACGCCCTGAACGTGGCGTCGGCAGGACCGGTGTGCATGGCCCAGCCTGGCACCGCTGCCCGCTCCACCGTCACCTCCCAGTGGCCGGAGCCTGTCCGCAGCCGAAGCTCAGGCCCTCCTTGCACGGCCGCCGGGCGCTGCGCCCCAGGGCCAGAGGGCCAGTCTATGCCGCAGCCGAGCGCCGGAGGACAGGGGCGAGACGCCTCCTCCGCAGAGATGTCCTCGCATCCCCGTGGGGCGCCTGCGGTCCTCCCCAGGAGGGGGTGACTGGCCGGTGCCAGCAGTTCTGGGGTGCCGCGTTTAGGGGCACCCCCCCCAACCCAGTGCTGAGCTTCAAGCCTCCCCACCCCAGAGAAGAACCGGCGCTTCCACCTGGATTTCAGAGCCATGTGGCTCCCGGGCGGCCAGCCCAGCCGTGTCCCGGGCCACCAAGGACGCGCTGTCCACGGCTCTCGCGCCGCCGGGTGCCCAGAGCCCCCAGGAACACCCGCTGTCCGTCTCCCACGCTCGCTCTGCTGACCCTTGGGGGTTCAGCTTAGGACCGGCCCTGCAGGCAGACAGAGGCCCGCGTGTCTGGCCTGCCCCTGCACCCCACGCGCCCCGGCCTGGGCCATGGGGACAGGACAGACCTGCCGCTTGAGCCCTGCGTCTCGGACAGCGCCGGTGCTGTCGGCCAGTCGGTGGCATGAGCCCGTGAGCGGCCGGGGCCCTGCGATGCCAGCCGCGGAGCCGGCCCAGGGCAGCGGCATCTGCCCCCGGCCTCGCCTACCTAGGATGGCCACCACCTCGTCGTCCTGGATCACCTCCAGGGAGCCGGAGACCACGAAGCAGAGGCTGTCGACGCTCTCGCCCGCGTGGTAGATGAGGTCCCCGGGGGCGCAGTGCACCGTCTGGAACTCCATGGCCAGGGCGCGCAGGCAGCCGTCGCTGGCCAGCCGGAAGGCGGGGTGCTCCTTGAACACCTTGCGGTTGAGGTGCACGCAGATGTCGGCCCGCATGTCCTTGGGGCAGATCTGCAGCACCTGCGGGGACGGCGGCGTCAGGGCTGGGCCCCGGGTGGCAGAGTGGCGGGCCCAGCCCCGCAGCCCCCCGCGGGAGCCGCCAGCCGCACGGCCCTGGCCTACCTTCTCGGTGTCGATGCCCCTGGACATGGACCAGGTGGACACGATGTAGTCCATGACGCGCTCGCTCAGCCCCTTGGGCACCTGGTAGAGCTTCAGGAAGTCCCGCACGCTGTTGAGCATCTCATGGTAGCGGTTGGTGTTGGCGTACATCTGCTGGAAGATGGTCGTCACGTTCCCGAAGATGGTGGCGTAGAGCAGCGCTAAGGCGGGAGGGGGGCGTGAGCGCCGAGCGGCCGCGGCTAGGGCCAGCTGCAGGCCCCATCCCGGCCGCCAGACCGGTCAGGTGGAGGCAGGGCCGGCCAGGGTGGGGGCCGAGCAGGGGGTGTGGGGCGCTGCCCCTGCACGTGCCCCTGCGGGTTTGAGCCGCGCCCGAGCCTGCCAGCCAGCGGTGGCCCCGGGGTCTGCCCCAGGCCTGGTCCCGGGGCCCTCCTCCCCGTGCTCTGCCCCGGTTCCGGGGACCCCGCCCCCAGGACCACGCAGGTGGCCCAGCGTGAGCCGGGAAGCACAGGCCGGCCTGGCCCCATGCCGCCTGGGGAGCGGCTGCTGCTCCATCGAGCTTCGCCGCTGAGACGTGGCTCCCACGGAGGAAACATGGTTTTGAGACAGCTGAAATCAGGCCATTGAGAGGCAGCCCCGCCCCGTGACCCGGCTAGGGGCCCCGGGGGCCGCCAGCCCCCAGCACCCACGGGCCCCTGAGTGCGGAGCGCAAGTGCCCGGCCCTGGCCCTGGGACTGCCACACCGGCCGTGTCTGCAGAGCTTCTAGGAAAACTGAGTTGACTGTTAAAAACTGCCAGTGTTTCAAGTACAAAGTTTAACAGATTTAGAGGGGGGCCGCCCTGGGGGCGAAGCGGGTTGGGTGCTGCACCGTGAAGCATCCGCGGCACAGCAGCGCGGGTTCGATCCCCAGCCAGGAGCCGACCCACAGGCACAGCAGACTCTCCTGTCTCCCCGCTGATTGGCAGCTTCCGGGAAGTGGACAGGTGAGACCCCTCCCCAATAGTTAAGTTCTGGAACAAAAGGAAAGGGGGGTCCCCAGATGGGAAATGCAAGCTTCTAAGGAGAGCTGGCTGACTCTGGAAGCAGGAACGAAAAGGCAGTCAGAAGCAAAAGGAGATGACATGATGATGTAAAGCAGGGAGATTCCAGGCACGCAGATTCCCAAGGGTCCAGATTCAGAAGGCGGTCAAGTGAGAGTCAGTCACGGAGAGACTAGCGGCGTCGGGGACCGTGAGGGAAAGAGGCGCATGGCCCTGCGGCTCCCCGCCCCTCCCAGGCGCAGCATACCTGGGAGTCTTTACTCTTCACCTTTTTCCCTAAATAAACTTTACTTTCCAAGACAAAGTTTGCTCATCTGAAGGGCCCGTGGGTCCCTTTCTAGGCTCCAGACAAGCACCCTGGTGACTGCCAGGCCAGAGGCGGCGGCGGCTGTGACCACGGCAACCTCGCTCACCTGCACCAGAGGGACAGTGCAGCCCGAGGGACAGCAGAGCCCACCACGAGGCGGCAGCCAGCCTCCCCGCCGGACACCCGTGGCCACACAGCCAGGAGGCACGAGCGTGCTGACGACGGGCATGGCCGCTGAGGCCTGGGCACCAGCAGACGGCTCTGACGGCTCTCCTCAGCCTGAGCCCCAGCCCTGAGCACAGGAAGGCCCAGTCTTGATGGAGACTGGCCCCTGTTCCATGTGAGAGAAGCCTGAGCGCTCGGCTGCTGTCTTGCTAAAGATGGCACAGGCCCCCACAGCACAGTGCGACTCCGGTGTCAAGTCACTTAACAAGCAGAGCTCTCACAGTGGAGACGGAGGTTATTTTCAGCTGCTTCTCACCTGTCGAACAAAACAGCAGCTCCCACTCAGGGTAACCCGCTCACGCCAAGCCTGTGCAACCTCGTTTGCAGCAGCCTCTGAAGGGCCCGACACGAAGCCGGCATCTCCACAGCAGTCACGGCCACAGTCGCCACGGCCGGCTGGGCAGACGGGCGGAGAGGCCCCGGCCACGTCACCTGCACGCAGCCTGCAGCAGGGTCACCTAGTGAAGCAGCCTGGGGGCCTCAGTAACAAGCTTCTGCTCAGTCCCGGGTGTGCAGCCGTCCCTGACCGACCACACGCAGCCGTGAGGAGCGCAAGCCTGAGGGTCCCGGGACTGACCCTTCCCCGCTGCTCCGTGGGCACCTGGACGACTCCCCTCCGGTCTGCAGCCACATCCCCTCTGACCACGGACGCTGCCCGGGCAAACTGCGAGTGTATGCAGGCCCCCGACTTCCTACAGAGGTGCTCAGCTTCGGGGTACGAATCCCCCGAGTCAGCACCGCTGCATTAAACCTGCTTCTTCGGAGCCCTGGTGCCCACGTTTCCTCTGTGCCGTGCAACAGGCCTGTGCCGGCCGGGCGCCTGACAGCTGAGCCCCCCCGGCCGAGCCCCCCTCCATCCGGCCCCAGGCCCCAGCAGGCTCAGGGCTCTGCTGACGTCACAGGAGGGCTCGGGCTGCCTTCTCTGATGTGAGTCACCACCGGGGAGCTAATTAACAGACCCGTTCAAAATAACACACTTTTAAAACCATTTCCAGAACAAACCCTAGAAATCTGACTGCGACCTAAGGCCGGGGAAGGAGGGCCGAAGTTGGAGGTGGGGAGAAGCTGGGGCGCGCAGAGGGCTGGTGAGGGTGCAGGCCAGGCACCACCGCCCCACAGGAGCGGCTCCCACCACCCCGCAGCCCCCACAAAAGGGCCTAAAACGAAAAGTAGCCCCCAGATGGGAAAACACCTGCAGCCCTGTCCCCGGGGTGAGCCCCGCGCGTGCTGAGCGCTGCGAAGGAAACAACCGCAGCAGAAGCGGAGACGGGGCAGCGGGCACAGCTGGGGGCTGGGGGCGCTCCCTCCGCACCTGGCACCGGCTAGGGAGGGGGCGGGAGGAGCAAGGGGGAGGGGGTGGGGGGAGGCAGGGCCTGCACAGGTCACTCCCGCACGCAGCGTCCAAACCACTGTCATGAGCAGGACGGAGCCGCGAGCAAAGTAGAACGTCCCCCTGATCCAGCAGCTTCTGGCATCCGGCAGGGGGAGACGCTGCTGAGTCAGCGCCGCCTGCACCCCACACCCGCGCAGCCCCCCCCCCCCCCCCCCCCCCCCCCCCCCCCCCCCCCCCCCCCCCCCCCGTGAGCCCCGACGCGGACACCAGCTGCGTGTCCAGAGCCTGGCCCTCTGCCTCGGCCCAGCGCCTGGGGCTGACTGCTCGGTGCCCCTCTGCTCAGGACCCGGAGGGGGCCCGGGCGCTCCCCCAGCGCCGGCACCCCGTTTCCTCACGTGACTTCCTTTTCAAAACACGCGTTCTTCCGTGCCTGCAGCGAAGTTACTATCCAACACGACGCATGGGGAGCGGGTCCGCGGCCTCCGCCCAGCACAGCCCCTGCCGAGCGCGGGGGTTGGCACTGGCAGGCCTCAGGGCCACTGCAGCCCGAGCGCCCCTCTGCGGAGTGGCCACTTCTGGCTGCCCGACCGGCGCCAGCCTGAGGAGCCGCTTCGGCATTCAGCCTCGCTGCCCGGACCGTCCCGCACAGCCTGAGGAGCTAGCGGGTGAACCGTGTTCCTGCCGAGGTCCCGGAGGCCCTGACCACGGCGCAGCTGCCCCTTCGCTCCCGGAGGGCGCAGGGCCTGAGCCACACCCCCTCGGCCAGAGCCCCTCGGAAGCGCCACCCCCAAGGCCTCCTCGGCAGGGCCCAGCACACCAGGAGGCTCCGGCTACAGGAGACTCCTTGGGCAGGGCCGGCCTTGGGCAGAGCGCCTGGCTGGGGCCGCCTGCAGGAGGAGCAGGAGGACGCCGGGGAGATGCACACGTCCGAGGACCCGCAGGCAGCAGCACCGAAACCAGGCGAAGAGACGGAGGTGGAGGACGAGGGCCCGGAGGAGGACAGGCTCCGGGGCTGGAGCATGGCTCTGCACCCCGAGGATGCGCCCTCCTCCCGGACGGGTCCCAAGGAGGGGGGCTCGGTCCCCTGCCCCACCCAAGGAGGGCGCTGAGCAGCAAAGCCAAGCCCCAGGGAAGGAGGTGGGAAGGAGACGGGGCTGGAGGGGCACGGGCAGGCGGGCGCAGGGACAGGAGACGCCCCGCTTCTCAGCCCTGGCCTTGCAGCGGCCCCGGGCAGGGAAGGAGGGAAGGAGACGGGTGCGGGTGAGCCCTCGGGCGGTGACAGGCGGCTGCTGTCTGGGTTCGATGCCGCTCTTCTCCCTGGACTGCAGGCCTCTGGGCCCCACAACCCGACTTGTGCACCCAGGGGTTCACCCACGAGGGGCAGGCTCCTTCGGGCGTTTGTGTGGAAGCGGTTTTACCTCTCCCCGCTCTGCTGCACACCATGTCATTACAGTTCCTTCTGTAACTTAGTCTTACGCACTAGATGTGCATTTTCTGTTGACCTGATGATAGCGGGACCTATTTAGAGCAGGCAGGTTTGGGGGTTCTTGGTGTGCTCCTCTCCCTGCCCGATAACACCCCTATGGCAAATGATGAAAAGAACAGAAAAAAACTGGAAACTTAAGACCAGAGGCCTGGCCCACACAGGGGTGGACAGAGGGCTGACAACCACTAACCCAACCACGGAAACAAAGACCCTCAGGCGTCCATGCCTGCCAGAGAATCGACCGAAGCAGAGACGGTGAGCTCTGCTCGAGCTGTGTGCACACTCCGCGGAGCTGGCTAAAGTAACGAACAGCAGCCTTCCTATACGCAAACAGCCAATCTGAAGAAGAAGAGATCAAGAAAAATACCCTTTACAGTTGAAACCAAGAAAATCAAATGCCTGGGAGTCAACCTGACAAAAGAAACAAAAGACTTATACAGAGAAAATCATAAAACACTGTTAAAAGAAATAGAGGAGGACACAAGAAATGGGAAGATCTCCCCTGTTCATGGATAGGAAGGATCAACATTATCAAAATGACCATCCTACCAGAAGCAAGCTACAGATTCAACGCAATACCAATAAAAATCTCAATGAAATTCTTTAAGGAAATAGACCAAATGTTGATGAAATTCATATGGAGACACAAAAAACCCCGATTAGCCAAAGCTCTACTTAAGAAAAAGGAGAAAGGGGGAATCACACTCCCAGACTTCAAACTCTACTACAAAGCAATAGTAATTAAAACAGCCTGGTACTGGTACAAAGACAGACACACAGACCAATGGAACGGGATAGAAAACACAGAAGCAAAACCACACAACTATGGACAACTGATCTTCGACAAAGGAGCAAAGAATCTGCAATGGGACAAAGATAGCTTATTCAATAAGTGGTGCTGGCAAAACTGGTCCGCCATATGTACAAAAATGAAATTGGACCACTATCTCACGCCATGTACGAAAATCAACTCAAAATGGATAAGAGACCTAAATGTAAGACCTGAAACTATAAAATATGTAAAGGAAAACATAGGTAAAATGCTGCGAGACATACATCTCAACAGCGCCTTCGAGGTGGCAGTCCCCAAAGCAATAAAAATGAGGGAGAAGATAAACAGGTGGGACTACCTCAAGATTACAGCAAAGGAAACATTAAACAGAACAAAAAGAAACCGCACTGAATGGGAAAAAGTCTTTGCGCTCCACACAACAGACAAGGGTCTGATCACAAAGATATACAAAGAACTCACAAGACTCAAGAAAAATAAAGTAAA
>JAGFMF010012293.1:833496-876054 GCA_019455555.1 Galemys pyrenaicus
GGGGGGGGGGGGGGGGGGGGGGGGGCCGACAGGCGGGGGCGGCGGGAACGGCCCGGCCGCAGGAGCCCAGCCCGGGGGCCGGACACGCCTTGAGGAGAGGCCCGGGACGTGCTCCGCGCCACTCACCGAGTCAAGGCCGCTGGCCGCTGGCCCCTTCAGAGCGGGAGGACCGGGCTGGCACCTGACCGGGCCCAGTGCCGGCCTGAGACGCTGACCCCGTGTCGGCAACTCGGCCTCGGCGGCCCCCGGAGGAGCTCGGAGCTCGGCGTCTCCGCTGCAGCACCTGCGCGCCCGGCCCCGCCCGCCGGCCCCGCCCGCGAGGCTCCCAGGTGCTCCGCGGCTCGGCGTGCAGCTGCGCGTGCGGCTCCGCGTGGTGCCCGGGGCCGCGGGCTCGGCCGAGGCCCTCGGCTGTGTGTTTGCGGACCAGCGGGCGAGTGCCCACTTCAGCTGGGACGGGCGCCGCGGGGACAGGCGCCGGCCACTCGCGGCCCGCCCGGAGCTCAGGCCCTCTCGCTCTGGGAGGCCTGGTGTGCGGGTGCACACGGACAGCCCCCCATGCTCAGCGTGCCCTGACGCCCTCAAAGTCTGTCTCCAGAGCCAGGGGGGGCGGAAGGGGCCCCTTCAGCCGCCAGGGCAGCCCCCGCGGTCGGGCTGCCCAGCATAGCCCAGCTTCATGCGGCCTCCTGCCCCGCAGGCCGCGGGCAGCCCAGGGCCGCCAACAGGGAGACGCGCTGGCTCAGCGCACTGGAGGGGAAGTTGAGACGATCCGGCTTTCCCGCCCTCCCGCCGCGGTGTGACGACGGCACCTGGTCCTGCACGCGCCAGAGGGCGGCCCCTCGAGGAGGGCGTGGGCGTGCGCAGGTGGGTGCACCGGGCTGAGCCACGCGTGTGAGGGAAGCAGGGGAGAGAACAGGGGAGAGGAAAGGGAGAGAGGGAGAGCAGAGCAGCCCGAGAGGGAAGATGCTGGGAGCCTGCGCCCCGCCCCGCCCGCCTCCTGTGCCTGGTCTCTAACGCGGCAAAGGCCAACAGAGGCCTGGAAAGCCCCAAGGGCTCCAGGACCCTCCCTGACCCGCCTGCCGGGCCCTGCCGGCGCCAGTCGTGCGTTTTCTGACTTCAGAGTGTTTTTCGGGGCACCTCGCCTCGTGAGGGGCCCCCTGGGCGAACAAACGGACATGACGGCCTAAAGCTGCCCCAGGGGATCCAGCAAGAGGACGGGGCGAACCGCCAGGGTCATCTCCTCCACGTGCCCCACCAGGTCACTGCAGCAAGGTTCACCCCAAAAGCAAGCAGGCAGCCTCCGTGGGCCGTGCTGCACACCGCAGGGTGTGTGGGAGCCTCCAGGCTTTCCCGCCCTCCCGCCGTCAGCGTGATGATGGACACCTGCGCCTGTGTGCACCTGGGGTGGCCCTGAAGTGGGCGCAGCGTGCACAGGTGGGCGCACCTGGGCCGAGACACAGGCACGCTAGGGGGCATCACGGACGCCAGCAGCAGCAGCAGACGCAGCAGCGGCTGCAGGGCCCAGAAGAGAAGCAGCAGCTTCCGGGGCCCTGCCTGCCGTGCTGCGCCCCCCACCCCCCACTAATGACGTAGATAGAGCAATTAAGCCCGAAAGAGCCCCCGGGGGCTCCAGGACGCCTCCCTGACCTGCCTGCCCGATCCTGGAGAAGCCGCCCCGTGCCCCCAGCCCCTACAGCCACCCACCACTGCGGGTGCCCCAACAGTGCCCCGCTGGGGGCAGACACGTGGTCAGCCCTGGGGGTCCCCATCGGCCACTCGGAGGGTCCCTGCCTGAGCTCGAGCAGGCCTCAGCTTACCATGAGCTGCCCCAGGGCGGGGTGAGGCAGCTTGCCTGTGCCTCAGGCCCTGGAGGGCACAGCCTGAGCACCCCAAGACGGGGCTGCGTGGGCGGGAGGGCACTGGCCTCAGCCGGCTCCTGCCCATGATGCCGCCTGGCCATGGGGTCCCTGCCGAAAGGCCCCAGGCGGGTGCAGGCCCGGGCCCCCCAGCCAGGTGCCCCCTAATGCGGTCACTGAGGGCGTGAATGTGAGAGCTCAGCAGAGGCTGTTGAACAATGAGGTGGCTGCCCTGACAGGAGCCAGATAAGGGGGTGCAGAGGAGCGAGCCCCGTGGGGCAGGACCTCACAGAGCCCCAGAGTTCCTTCCCGGGCTTCTGTCCTGATTCACAGGACTCCCCTCCCTCCCTCAGCCCCCCAGAACCAGCCCTCCTCTCCAGCAGACGGGGCTGGGGAGGGCTGGTGGAGAACCGGTGAGGAAGGCCCGAGCTCCCTGGGCGCTGGCACCCGGTCTGTTACAGAGACCAGTGGGCATGGGCACTGCGGCACTTCACAGAGCCCGCCCGCTGCGGCAACGCCAGAGCCGAGACCTGAGGCTTCGGGGCTCCCTCCTTGCCCGGCAGGGCTGGGCCGGTGGGCAGTGGGCACCCAGGGCCTGCACCGCGTGTTGCCGCCCGCTCAGCCATGCATTTGGTTCTTGCTTTGCAGAGCCCGTCAGTGCTCTTGGGCTGGGGAGGGGGCGCTGTGTCCCCCCCCCCCGGATCTGGCCAGAGGGCAAAGCCGCCTGTAGGGTCAGAGAAGTTTTCAGGCTTTCCCACCCTCCGCCTCCGGTGTGACGGTGGACACCCGTGGGGCTGCACTAAGCCCGAGCAGGTGTGGGCAGGTGGGCGCACCTGGGCTGAGACACGGGCGTGCAAGGGCGGCGTCCCGAGGAGGACGCCAGAAGAGGAGAAACGCCAGAGCAGAAGACGAGAGGACAAGAGGAGCAGCAGCAGCAGGAGGGAAGCAGCAGCAACGCAGCCGAGAGGCACGGCCCTGCCTGCTGTGACCTGGTCGCCTCTGATGTGATGAAGCAGCGAAACCGTCAAGGCTCCCGGACTCTACCCGCCTGCCGGGGTCATCGAGGACTTCTCCGGGCCCTCCCGGCACCACGCCGTCTTTGCACCCCCACTGCGAGGAGGTTTAAGGGGGCTCCACCGGGGCTCTGTAGGGCGTTCTCCGGAGAGGCGGAGACAAGCAGCGAGTCTTGACTCAAATGGCTAAGCCAGCAGCCCCCGTCCAGGGCCACCAGCTTCCTAACCCACGACGCACGCACAGCTGAGCCAGGGGCCCCGGGGGACCAGCCCCCGCGGCTGTGCTGGCTGCAACCCCAGACCGTTTCCAGAGAGCATTGGACGCTGCTGCTCGGGCTGCGTCCCCTGGCTGACCCCGCAGGTCCCAGGGCTGGTGCTGTGGGCAGTCCTGGTCAGGAAGCCAGGCCCGTCCCGCGCCCACCCTCCCCTCTCCGGCCCCGGGCAAGCGAGGCCCAGCTCGCCCGCCCCAGCCCGAACCCGGGCGGCTCAGGCTGGTCTCCCGCCCCGCACCCCTGGTGGCGGTGGTCGCCAGCAGCCCACCAGAGCTGGTCCTCCACCGGAGCTGGGACAGAGGGCCCGCGGACACGTGCAGCTGCAAGGCGTGCTCAGGGCGGGGTCTTGCAGTCGGCCTGCACCCTGCTTCCCAGCACCCCCACAAGGCTTGGGGTTCCTGCCGCAACCCTGCTGGGCTCCCCGCACACCAGCCTGCGCTGCCCTCCCCCACATCGCCGGCACCTCCCCTGCCGGCCAGCGGGCGGGGCAGTACCTGAGCAGCAGACCTGGAGGGAGCCGCCCTCGGGGTACAACGTTCTACTTAACCAATATGAGGAAGCTCAACGTGAATCGTGAATCCTCACGGTGACCAGTGCACTCGCTCCCTCCTCTCCCACAGGCTCACCGCAAGGGTTGCCCATAAACGCCCCGGGGGAGGCCTCAGCATACTGCCCCAAGCCCACCGGCCGCCTGCAGCGGCTCTTGCCCTGCGGCCCAGCGCGGGCCAGGCCTGCGGCGGCCACGGGCGCCTTTACCTCGCCGCACAGCCTTCAGCGTCTTCCAGACTCGCGTGCAGGGAGCACGAGCGGCTCCATCAGGACACCAGCACAGTTTGTCTCGAAAAGAATCCCAAACCCCAAGACACCCCAAAAGCTAGTCTCAAAAAAATACCCCCAAAATACGCCCTCTGCGAAGCACCGGTGCAGCCAGCCCAGCAGGTGCAGGGTCCACACCCCCCCTCAGCCCAGCCCCGGGCGCCACACCTGTCCACCTGCCTGCAGAGCCGGGGCTGGCCGGGTGGCAGGGACGCCACAAGCCTCGCGGTGGCCTTACAGAGGACCGGCCAGTCCTCGGGCGTGGCAGACACTGGCACGCGCCATCCCCCTCTGCAAGAGCGGCTGGGCCCCTCCCAGATGGCCCTGCACCTTCTCCGCTTCTCCACACACAGCCTCCCCGTAAAATCCTGCAGCCTCGAGGGCGTGGGCATGACCGGACGACGCTGAGCCCTCCCACTGCTTCAGCCTCGGGCGGCGTCTGACTCTGCTGTGCCCTGACCGCCCGTCAGCACCTCCGACCCCGCGGGCCCCGCCGGACTCACAGCCGATCATCATGGTGGCCACGGCGAAGACCTTCTCGATGTCCGTGGAGGGCGCGATGTTCCCGAAGCCCACGCTGGTGAGGCTGGTCATGGTGAAGTACAGGGAGGAGATGTACACGGAGTTCTTGCTGGGCCCACCCTCCCACTTGCCGGAGCCCGAGCCGTTGAACTGGTAGGGCGTGCCCGCGTCCACGGCCAGCTGGTACAGCCAGCTGCTGTTGCGGATGGTCTTGGTGTCCTCGTCGAAGACCTCGTAGTCGCCGATGCTGTACCAGATGCAGGCCATCCAGTGCGCGGCCAGCCCGAACACGCACACCAGCAGCACCAGCACCGCCGCGCCGTACTCGATGTAGTGGTCCAGCTTCCGGGCCACGCGCCCCAGCCGCAGCAGCCGCACCACCTTCAGCGAGCTGAACAGGCTGCTGATGCCCTGCGGGGACAGAGTCAGGTGAGCCCCAGCGGCCACGCCCCACGCCCCCCACAGACGCCGAGACCTGCGCTGGCGGCCCTTGGGTTCTCGAGGAGCCGCGCTGTGCAAAGTGCCCGGCCCGTGCGTGCGCCAGAGGTCCCCTGAGGTGCACGGAAGGACAGCGCCCAGAGCTGGGTGGAGGGCGCGGAAGGTCAGCGCCCACCGCCACAGAACAAGGACACAAACGAGCAGGACCACGAAACGAGGCACCCGCTCGGCACGTGGCCCCGGAGGCGCGAGTCTGCAGGAGCACTCTCCACTTGCAGCTCACTTTGAAGCCACATTCAGGGCCGTGTAATATTTCACCGCATGCACTACAGAGTATCTCCGAGCGGCACGGTGCTGACCCCACGAGCATGGAAGCGCCGACCCCAGGTGCACTGGGAAGCAGCTGCAGGGTAGAGCCGCCAGGGCACGCGTGGGCAGGGCCACTGCGGGCGACGCCCCACTCTATGTTGTGGACTTTTGTTCTGCCGGCACGTACTTACTTCATCTCCGTGACTAAGCTTGTCACTTTTATAATCAGTTCTATAATTAGAACCCCACAGTCCAGTCGCTGTATTCACAGCTGCCATGTGGGCGCTGCCTCTGGGCCTGGGGGCACCACCCCAGAAGAGGAGCGCCCCCAAGAAGAAGAGGGAGCACCCACAAGAAGAGAAGGGAGCACCCCTGAGAAGAGGAGGGAGCACCTGCCGCCTGCAGCATCCCAGGGGGTGTGTGCAGGACGCTGCACTCCGAAGCCAGCCAAGGGACCCAGCGAGGACTGGACGCTCGGCCATGGATCACCCAACGAAGCAGACGCCTTCGAGGCCACTGGGCACCAGCAGAGGGAGCGAACTCCTGAGGCGGGAGGAGGAGTCAGGGGGATGGGGGTACAGCGAGACAAGCCAGGTCTGCCCAGAGAGGGGAGGAGGGAGGAAAGAGGGGGTGAGACAGGGGGCAGGGCAGGAGGAGGGACAGCAGAGAAGGCCCAGCTCGGGGCCGGCTGCCACCGCGTCCCTGCTCTAGTTGGGGGGTGCCCCCAACACCAGCTCCCCCAGGCTCCCCGGTGCCCTGGCGCGCAAGGGCAGGGCTCTCCACGTCCCCATTCCACTGCCCCCGCTTTGAGGCCCTTGGGGAGCGGCCGGAGAACCTGACTGCACGGGGGCCCCTCCCCGTGGAGCCTGGCGACTCCCCAAGACCAGCGCCGCCTCTCCACACCCCGGCTGCTCGTCCAGGAAGATCAGACCCTCGAGATCCTGCTGGCAGCGCCGAAACGTGGACGCCCGCCTCCCGCTGCGCCGCCCGCCTCCCCCTGCGCCGCCCGCCTCCCGCTGCGCCGCCCGCCTCCCCCTGCGCCGCCTGCCTCCCCCTGCTCCTCCGCGTGAGAGCCCCGCCCCCGCCCGCAGCAGATGCTGCACAGATGCCCGGGCGCAGTGAGGAGGCGGTGTCTGCGCCCAGCCAGGGCTGCAGGGAGGGGCAGCGGGGCCCTGAGGAGGACCTGCGCCCCACACGCAGGCGGGTACTTCCCCGCGAGCCGTCACCCCAGAGCGGCCCGAGGACCTGGAGGCCACAGGAGCACTGCCCGGCGCCCCAGCCTCAGCGTGGCCGGAAATCCTGGTGGGTCCGGTGCCCACCCAGCCCGCGGTGGCATCTGGGCGGGGAGAGGTGACCCGGGGCAGCGGCAGGTCACCTGCGGCCAAGGAAAGGGCAGCAGAGACCAGGGGCCTCAAGATCCCAGCAGGCGCTGCCCGGGGCCCTGGCCGGTGTCAGTCCGTGCCTGCCCTCTCATGGCAGGGTCTGTTTCCTATGCTTCTTCCCAAACACCCCGAGTCCCCAGGCTGGTGCCCACACGCCCATGCTGGCCAGGGCCTGGCGGTCAGCAGGGCCAGCAAGGAGGACCGGGGCCCGCCCTGTGCTTCGGCACTTGGACTTCACCCCGCGCCCCGCGGCGCTGCAGCCTTGGAGTTTCGCTCTGTGGTCCAGACTCACGTGGACACTTCGCTTTGCTTGCCCTGACGTTGCTCCCAAAAGGCCTATTTACGCCCTGGGGGAGAAGCAAGGAGAAGGCCTGCTCTGTGGCGGCCGCTGTCAGCACTGGTGGCTGCTCGTTTCCTGATGAAGACGCTCGTTGGAAGGGGCAGGAAAATGAGAAACTGGTTTTTCAGATTCTTTTTTCACTGCAGCAGAAAGCTGCTGTGTGGGCGCCAGTCTCATCAGTCACAGCTCGAGGGGACCCGGGCCGCGTCTGGGAAAGGCGGCTGCTGCCCGCCGGGTGTGTGGACGTGAGCCGGCCACAAGCACCGCAGCGCCCGCCACCCCCCGCGGCCCCACGGCCGGAGCCAGGGTCGCAGAGGGCAGGCGGCCTCCGCTTCCGCAGTCCCGGACCGCCAGGCCCGCACCCCTCCTCTCCCCTCGCTGCCGGCCCGTCACGACCAAGCCCGTCCCCAAACGTCACCGGCCTCCCGGGCCTCCCGCCCACGCTTGGGGCTCCCACGTCTCCTCCTGCCCAGGGTCCCTCCACACATCCTCGGCTGATTTTATTCTGCGTTCTGGGCACCCCACTCTAGAAACCCTATGAGCTCCAAGCGCAGCTCAGCCGGAGGGAGGCCGGCCAGCCAGGGCGTCCGTGGGGGGCGCCAGCACACCGCCAAGCGGACACGGCCGCCTCCGTGGCCTGCACCTCTAGCTCTGACTCGTGCTGCTTCCAGGGCAGGCCCCACCCCTGAGACAGAACCCACTGTCGGGTCTTCTCTCTCTCTCTCAGGTCAGTGGCCTACTCAGCCACCAAATCGCGCCAGCCGAACCTCAGAGACAAAACTCCATCTGCCCGTCTGTTCCTTCCAAATCTCAGGGTCTCCAAATCATTTGTCAAGTTTCTCTCAAGTGCCGGGTTTATTCTGAGGATTCTGCAGCAAGGGTAAAGGGGCCAGCTAGAGGTGAAGGGGCCGCCAGTGCTTCCCCACGCCGGCCGACCTCCCCTCCGCACCCGCCGGCTGCTGACCCCGCACACAGACACAGTCCTGACCCTGCTCTCTCTGGTCACGGAACCACTGCACGCATCTGGCCCTGTCAGTCTGCGCAGCTATTTTTAAAGAAAACCATCATGCTCCGTCCAACGCCGTGGTAAGCAGCACACTACTAGGAGACTCGTAGGCTGTTTCCAGCCTCAGATTTAGCAACGAGGCTACCAAGAATATTCCAGACACATGGTTTACTGCCTCCGAGTTATTTCCAAGCGACTATCTCTACAGGGGAGCTAAGTGCAAAGCTGCACTCCCGTGCAGCCGAGTTCCTTCCTGCCTCCGTTGCTGCGCTCTCTCCCCAAAGGCCGGCCCCGTCCCCAGGGTGAGGGCCCCTGTGTGGCTGCGGGTGCCCGGACCGGCACAGCACATCCGTCAGTGGCGCCCACTCACCGCGCAGGCAGCGACCACCCCAGGCGCAGGAGGCAGCGTGCAGGTGTTCCGTTCTGAAAAAGCGCCGCGAACACCTGCCGTGACCTTTGCGTGGACGGGTGCTGCTCGCCGCAGCTAGGCAGCCGGGAGTGGGGCTTCGCGGCTGTCCGGCCAGGCTGCGCGGACCTGTCTAGAGGTTCCCCGCCCGCCTCCACAGCCCTGTGGCCAGCGCAGGCGCTGCTGCATCTCCTCTGCCGCAGCCGGGCCGCGTCTCACTGCAGAGGGTGAGCGAGCGTCTCCGAGCCTCGCTGGATCGCATTTCCCCGATGGCTACAGGCGTGTCGGTCCTGGTCAGGCTTGCGCGTCATCCGTGTGTCCTCGTGGAGACGCCCTTTCGCCTTCTTGTCCGTGTCAGCTGGACCGACTTGACTGAAGTGTGAGAGTGCGGTACGGTCCATATTCTAGATAAAACATTTAATGGACGCGGGACCGCACATACTTTCTCCCAGTCTGTGTCTTGGAGTGCTGCTTTCCTGGCGGTGTCTTTTGAGACACAATTTTGGCTAATTTGATAGTCACATTTTTCTTTTGTCCAATTTTCAATGTATTATGATTTTGAGGTTATATCTAAGAATTATTTGTCTGAGGATAATAACGATTTCTCTTTTTCTTCTTTCTCCTATAACTTTTACAGTTCTAGCTTTTCTGTCTAGATCTGTGACCCACTAGGAGTTAACTCCAGTGATGTGGTATGACATGGTGTGATGTGACATGAGGAAGGGATAAGAATACCTCCTTATCTCAGCACCATGTGGAAAAGGCTCCCCCGAATCTATTGTTTCAGCACTGCTGTCGAAAATAAATGTCGAGGTTTATTTCTTGACTCTCCAATCTGCCCCACCTATCTGTGTGTGTCCTTCCGCTAATCCCTTACTTCTTGATTAGCACTGCCTTATAACACGTCTTGGCATCCGTTCGTGTAAAGCATCCAGCTTTCACTTTTTGAACGCCGCTGTAAATAGAACTATTTTCTTCATTTTGTTGTTTAAGTCTGTTGCTACCGTTCAGGAATAGACCTGATTCTTGTATATATTGATTTTGGGCTTATTAGTTTTTGGCAATTTCTAGGTGCCTTGGAATATTCTACATGCAGAATCATTGCATCTGCTAATGAACACAGTTTCACTTCTTTCTCAACAATCAAGTGCCTTCCCTCCCTCTCTCCCTCTCTCCTGCCTCCCTTCCTGTCTCCTTCCCCCTCCTTTCCTTCCTCTCTCCTTCCTCCCTCCCTTTCCCTCTCCCTCCCTCCTTCCCTCCCTTCCTTCCTCTTTCTCTTCCACCCTCTCTCCTCCCCCACTCCTTTTCCTTTTCCCAAATCATAGGGATAAAGCCTCCAGTTCTTTAGCATTTTGGATGTTTGCTTTAGGTGTTTTAGATGTTCTTTATCAAGTTCCCTTCCATTCTGAGTGTTGGCGTCAGCTGGATTTTCTTGAATGATTTACTTGCACTATCAAGATGCCCATGTAGCTCTTGTCCTTCATTCTATTAATATGGTGCATTACGCTGATACCAGGATGGTAGAATAAATATGCACTCCTAGGATAAATCCCACAGTGAAGAACTCCTTTTATATGCTGCCAGGCTTGGTCTGCTAAATGCTTTGATAAGGAGTTCTGCGTTGGCAGTCACAGGCACTGCTTTTCTTCTCTTTGTCTCCGTGATCAGTGTTACTAGTCTTGCAGGCAGAATTTTGACGTGTCCCCCTTTCTCCATTTTTAGAAGTCTGTTCTATTATTGGCATATATGTATCACAGCCTCATGTTACGCATGCACATGATCGTAAGTATTGCTTTACACATTTGCTCTCTTAAGGGATTTAGAAGAAAAAGTGATAAATATTTTAGTGCTTTTTTTTTTTTTTACTAGCCCACATATTTACCATCTCTGATTGACCTTTTCTTCCTAGGATTCTGGTTAAATTAATGTCACTTCTTTCCCTCCTGATTTCATGTCTTACAAGGCATGCCTCCAGCACCCGATTCTCCCAGCCTCTGTGTATGGAAGGTCTTTATTTGCTCCCGGCTCTGAAGGACAGTTGTGATGGGTATAGGACACTTGGTTGACCAGAACCTCGGCCCATTCATCTGAGCACTTTAAAGCGGCCACTCACTGGACGTCAGCCTTCATCGTGTCAGCGAGGCCACCAGCCACTTTCTCTGGCAGTGTCCACGGCTTTCACCTTGTCTTTTGCTCTGTTCATTTTTTGTGTGACCTTCAGTGAGATCATTTATATTGATCTGTCTTCAAAGCCACTTGCTTTCCACCTTAATCTTCTGTTCCACCTTAAACCTCCCTCATGAACCTTTCAAACTTGTTCAGTCACTGTAACTTTTCAGCTCTGTGATTTTGAGAGAATTCTGTTTTAAAGTCCCAGCTCTTTATTCGTCGAGTCCTGGTCGTCACGCTCTCCTTCAGTTCTTAGGTTTGTACTGAGGTCTTTGAACATGTCCACAACTTCTTTGTTGTCTTGGTCTCCTCGCCCCAGTACTGAGGGCACTAAGGGGCGTTCTGACAGCTTCTCCCCCTTATCTACTCCGGGTGCACCTCCGTGTGTTTGCTGGAAACTGAACACTACAGATCTTGCACCACAGCAGCGCTGGACACTGGCCCCAAGGTCGCTGTCGGCGTCTGTCCGGGGACTGGCACTGCGGGTAGCTGGGCTGTCCATTCATAGCCGCTGCTGTTCTGGCCTTTGACTGTTAAGCCTGAACTCTCAGCGTTCGTCCCTGGCAGACCGTCCACGATGGGCCAGAAGATTTGACCAAACCAGCCCGGGGCCCCCATGCCGTGCCGGGAGCGGCTGCATCCTGTCCCCGTGAAGAAAGGCTCCAGGGTTCATCAGGCGAGAATCAGAAAATCACTCCAGAGGCCCAGAAACCTGAGAATTCAGCTAACTAACAGAGGAAAGGATGTGGGGAGCAAGGAAAGTGTGCTCACGCCGGCAGCCAAGGTCCACGTGCAGCCGCCAGCCCGCCAGGGGAGGCCCGGCCCGCCCACTGCAGGGAGCATCCCCAGGAAAGCGCGTCTCCCGGAGGAGGGTTAGAAGTAAGCTAGAGCACAGCCTGGGACGCCACACACGACCACAGCGGCTCGTGAGGGGCAGACCTGGCGGTGCTCCATGAGGGGAAGGCAGCGAGCCCCACGCAGACGTTTCTGTTCCACGTGCGGCTCGGCAGGGAGGTGGCGGGAACCGAGGAACCAGGTGCTTACTCGAGGAGAACAGTGAAGGGAGCTGCCCAGGCGGCAGGGCCGATGGCCGCGGGGTGAAGCGAGCAGCCTCCTGTCTGCGTCACTGGCGGCTGCAGCCAGGAGTGGGGGACACCAGACCATGCCCGGCAGGGGACAGCCAGTGGCCGCTGTCACGGCTGCTGCGAGTGCTGCTGTGCCATGGGCCACCCACAGCAGCGGAGGCACCTGACTTGGCAGGGTTCGCGTGCCTGTGGTGCCTCAACCCCCCTCCCCGGGCACACCCCTGGAGCCCCCGAGACTCGGAGACGTAACTTGTGCTGGGATGGAAATGTCGGACAGATTTCTGAAGTGCTCGTGAAGCGAAAATGAGGAGAAAAGGCCAGGGAGCGACCCCACCCCGGAGCAGACACCCAAGCCGGTCGCGAACTTCCTTGCTCTGGCCTGGAGCGAGACCTGCCCTGGCTGGGAGGCTGTCCTGTCGGGCACCTCCCACGGGCCCTGACAGGGCCAGCAGCCGGCAGAGCTCAGGGCACTGGCTCCCAGCTGCGAGCCCACCGGTGCCCCTCCTGCCCCGCGCTGCTGACACCACCTGTCTACAATGGTTTGCTTGGGCCAAAATGCCGCCTGGGTGTTGAGGAACAAAGAAGGAAAATCTGCAAAGAGACTGCGACCGAGAGCGTCTCCACACAGCCCGCCAGGAGCCAGCAGGCGGCCAGAGGTCCCACGGGCCCGCACGCAGTGGACAGGGCCGGATGGGATGGCAGGGAGACCCCATCCCCCGCCTGACAGCCCTCACGGCTCCGCCGCTTCACTGGCTGGTGCCCTGCTGGGCTCTTTCCAACCAGTGTGACTGATCTTCAAAGCTCCCAAGTGCTCCCTCCGGCCTCCCGGCTTCTGTGCACTGCAGGAAAGTGCTCTGCCTGTTCAGCGGCGGCCCGTGGGCTCAGCCTGGCCGAGCCGTGCTTCCTGCTGACCCTGTGGGCGCAAAGCTCCCGCCCTCAGCCAGATGGATTCCGCTGGCTGAGCCATCCCAGGCTGAGGGGCGCCTCTGGGGCGCGCCCGCGGGAGCCGCATCTGCACAGGACCCAGCCGCGCGGCCGGATGCGGCAGAAGGCGAGGCGTGGTCTGCCGGCGAGCTGCCCACACGCGGCCCTGCAGGAGGACAGGCTTCTGGAGCCTCGGACGCCGTAAATTGCCCTCCAGAGGGCCAGCGGGCCCCTCGGCCGGCCTGACGCTGTGCCAGGGGATGTGGCGGCCCGCGCGCTCACTGGCCAAGGCTGGGTCGGCCGACCCTGGGCTGCGTCCCCTCTGGACACGACCGGGAAGACCACACAGGGCAGGGAACGCGCACTTGGCGGCAGGCCGGGGCGGCACCCAAAGCCGCTGCCGCGGGACTCCGACGGGGAACCACACCCCCTTCCCGGCCGGGTCTCCCCTCCGCAAAACCCCCTCCACGCCTCCCCGTGGGAAGCCAAGGGGGTGGGCGTCGGTGGGCGGGCTGTGGCGCCGGGAGCCCCACCAGCCTCTGGACGGCACAGCCAGGAGGACAGCTGACCGGCGCTCAGCCTGGGCTGGGCCCACCGGACGGGCGGTGGGGGCCACCTGGAGCGCAGCCACGCACTCCCAAGGGGCCTGGACCAGCCCAGCGCAGCCCAGCTTCCAGCCTCACCCCTGCTTCCCACCCGCAGGAGGCTCCCCACAGCGCAGCACTCCAGGGACCTCTCCAGCCGGGGCGCCCCAGGGCTCTGGCTCTCCTTCGGGGGCCTCCCCCCCACCCCGCCCGCGAGGCCCCGCCCCGCCCGGCCCTCCAACCGCGTCTGGCTGAGGGCAGCCCACTGCCCAGTCTGCCAACGCCCTGTGCCACGCCCACTTGCCCAACACCGGGGCACCTCTGGGCACCTGCGTGAGGTTCAAGGGAGACGGCGCACTCCCACCCATCAGCAGAGCGGAGCCCCACACTGCCCGGGACGCCCACGCACCAGCAGCTCCCCCCAGCGGCGGGAGCAGGGCTCGGACTCCAGCCGGACAGTGAGACCCGCGCCCCGGCCTGGCGCCTCCGTGCTCTTCCTGCAGGGCCCTGCGCGGCCGCGCAAGAGGATGGACTGGGCCGAGCGAGGAGCAGGCCGCCCAGTGCCCCGGCGCCAGCGGGTGCAGGGAGGCAGGGGCGCTGGGTGGGCCTGGGCGCCTTGGCTGCAGCGGGAGGCACCGGTTTTCGGGACTGGAGCGTGTGGGCCGCAGGGCAACCGGGTGGGGCTGGAGCAGGGCCAGCCACGGCCATCCCCATGGGCGTCTCCGCCTCTGGCGCCAGGCAAACCGTCTGAGGAAGCGGCGCCAGCACCGACCTGGGGGCAGAGGTGGCAGCCGAGAGGGGCCTGAGAGCCGCTTTCCGGGTGGGCAAACGGGGAGGGGCGCAGTGGGGCCCCGCCGCTGGAGCAGAGGCGCCGCAGCCGGCCTTCCGAGCAGCGGCTGGTGCACCTGCTCCGTTCTGTCCAGGCCGCCGGGCAGGGGAGAGTGCCCAGCTGGAGCCCACGCCTCGGCCTGGACGGGCTTCCCGAGGGCCTTGCGGGGCCAGCAGCGGGGCCACAAGTGCGGCCCAGCGACTCCCGCCAGCCTGAGCTGCGCACCAGCCATGCCCGGGCTTGCCCATGGGGCGCGTCGCCCCCACACCCGCCCGCCCGAGGAGCGCTGCCCCCTCGCAGCAGGCAGGACGGCCCTGGGGAGCCTGGACGGTGCCCCGCGCTGGCTGCACCCCCTGGCGCCCTCGTGCCACCCCAGCCCCTGCTCGAGAACCCGCTGGAAACGGTGAGCCCCCGTCCCCGCGTTTGCACAGAGGACGCCTGCGGCGCGTCCAGGGCCCCGGGCTGTTCCTGCTCCCTGCCCCATGGCCCGGGTGAGCTCAGCGGGGAGGGGCGCGGCCCTGCGGCCCTCCCGGCGCCCACACAGTGCCCACAGCTGCCTCCTGGGCTCCGACTGGACCGAGCAGACAGCGCTGGGCTGCAGCGAGACTGTTCTCTCCTCCCCCACTGTTGGTTTTCCGCCGAGCAGAATCTGTTCATTTTTTCCATCCAATTCAGAGAAGGCTGGCGCTGTAAAAACGTCCCCACCAAAGAACCACCAGGAAGTCTCCTGCTTAGCGGCCTGTTTCCGGAGCTTTCCTTCCTCCCCCGTGAGGGTCCATCTCTCTCCTGTGGGGCCCGAGCAGCCGGCCGTCGCCCACTCCCCAGACCGCACCCGCCCCTTCCCTGGGCCCGGCCGGAGAGAAGACAGCTCCCGCCAGCAGCGCCAACCCAGGGCGCCCTCTTGCCCTCGCAGCGCCAGCCCTGCAGCGGACACGGCCTCTCCTGCCGGCTGGAGGGAGGCCAGCCACCTGTGCCTGGCAGTGCCAGGACAGAGCCACACGCCACTTCAGGGCCTCGCTCAGTGCGGACAGGGCAGACAGACGAGGCAGAGGACAGGGAGCTCAAGCAAGCAGGTGGGCGAGGCGGCGCCAGCCGGACTCCTGGCGTCTGTCACAGCGCGGGATGCTCGTCCTGCCAGAGTGGGCAGACGCACCTGCCCGCGCGGTGACCCCGGCAGCAGCGGCTCCCAGCCCCTTCCAGCTCCCGGCAGGGGCTCGCCGGCCTCCTCGCAGCCGCTCCAGCCTGGGCTGCTCCGTTCCTGGCTGGGCCCTGACTCCCAGCCTGCACCGCCAGGGCAGCTGCCCCCAGGCCCGAGTTTAATGTCAGAGCCCACCCAGGGACCAGACCCCCAAGCGAGCAGCGCCCCCCAGCTGGCCCCGGTTCCGGGCGAGGGGCGGGGCTGGGCTGTTCCGCAGAAGCCACTTTCCGAAGCTGCAGGGCCCCAAGGTGGGCGTCACCCGAACACGGGGCCGTCTGAAGCTGAGGCGAGCTGCTCGCAGGCCGCATGCCCTGGCGTGGACCAGCTGTCCCACGCGGCAGCCAGCGGCCCACGCAGAGCCTGAGTTTGGGGCTGGTGGCGGTCGGGTGGGGGGAGAGGGGAGGCGGAAAGGGGAGCGTGAAGAGCACCCCCTAGTCGTGCGCTCGCGGCCTTAGCAAGGAGGGGGACAGCGCCTCTGGAGTCTGAGGCGGGAGTCACCTCGAAACTTTAAATGGTGGCAAGATAATTAGAAGCAGAGCTAAGGAGCTCGGCACACGCTGCAGCAGCGCCCCGCAGACCCGCCCCTGGGCAGCTGGGACCCACCTCAGCCAGCGGAGACACAGCCGTTGCTCAGCGTCTCAGTGGAAGCAGAAACGTGCTCTCTGCGGGCTCGTCTCCTCCCTCTCCGCCCTGAACGGCGTGGCCCTGATGCGCCGGTTCTTCACCGCCCTCACCAGGGCCCGCGCCCCGGCGGCGGCGGGAACGAGACCTGGAGCCTCTGCCCAGCCCGGTGGCCTGACCGTGACCGTTCACGAGACAGAGGCCGTGACGCAGAGCTCCTCTGGGGTGTGCGCGGACGCGGGGTGCGGGGAGGGGGCAGGCCAGCCGAGAAGCCTTGCACAGAAGTGACCCCTGCGTGGGCCCAGGGCAGCCCTGCCGTCTCGCTGGGGAGCGCGCAGGACTCAGCAAAACAGAGAAGCCGCCGGTGCGAGGTCAGCAGGTCTGGTGGCAACGGGCAGCAGCCCCTCAGCAGCCACGTCGGGGCCCTACTGCCCCAGGATCCAGGTCCTCCGCGCTGAACCCCCTCACCACACCCCAGAAGGAGCGCCCACTGCCGAGTGTGCTCTGGACGCAGGCGAGCCGCCGCCCGGCCCAGCCCACCAGCGGTGCTGTTTGGGCAAACAGGCAAACTCGCTGGGCTTCACTTTCTCCATCTGTTCATGGGGTGATGGTGCCCCAAGTCCTTAAGGGTCTTAGAAAGACTCCTGGAGATAAGAGACGTGAAGGGGGCAGCGCTCGCTAGACGCTGATCCACCGCTAATTATCGGGCACAAGGTGCCCGACGGATGGTGGTTCTACCCAGCTATGTCCAAATAAGACTGAAAGGAGGAGGAGGGACAGGGTCAGGAGAGAGGAAAAAGGGGGACAGGAGAGTCTTAAAAGCAACTCCAGGAAAACCGCTAGAATCCCTGTAACGGAGCCACAATTAGACTGAGAGCTGAATGCTTGCAGAAGTAATAGAAGCCAGATGGTTATAGAAAAACCTATCCAAATAACGAAAAGAATAATTTCCAACCTAGAGTTCCATGTCCAGTGCAAACATCTTTCAAGAATTAAAGCAAAATAAAGGTATTTAGAGACAAACAAGACGGGAGAGAACTTGTCATCAGCCCACCAAGCGAACAAGGGCAGGAAACCGCGAGCAGATGGCAGCGCGGGAGGGCGGCGGGGCCAGGCCCAAGAACAGGGCTGGTAGGTCTGAACGAGTCTTGTCTGCAAAACACAAGCGAGGACACGTGCAGGACACGTGTGCTTGACGATGCCCGGGGGGAGGCCGGCACAGGGCGGGCCGCACCCCAGGCTGCGCACCGTGGGCCCCGGCACCCACCCGCTCAGGCTCTGCGTGTGCATCTCGCAGGGCGGTTGGTAAGGACCACCGGAAAGCCCGGGGTCCACAGAGGGTCGGGGTAACTCAAGGTCATTACCCGTTTACAGGAAACGGGAAGAGAGATGCGTCTGCTCCAAGGAAAAGCTGGCTGGAGATAGCCCTTGCCGGGATGCTAAAGGGAGCTGGAGGTGGAGCTTTTCTTCTCTGCTTCTTCGTCTGTGCCACCTGCACTTTTACAGCGTCTTTGGAAACAAGCGACATGAAGAGACTGGCTGGAGAGGTCCTGGCTCTCGGTGCGCACTGGGAAGCAGCACACCCCCGAAGGAGGTTCTCGCTGGAGACGCCAGCGCTCCCCCTTCTAAGCTCACTCACCCCTGGACGCCAGGGCCAGGCGCTGCGCCCACACGGACGAGGCCAGGAGACCCCCAGCAGCCCCCGAACTCACTGAGTTTCACTTGAGTTAGAAGAATTGGTCACAGCCAGCAATGGGGTAATCCCCCAGCGACATCCGCCCCTCTCCACGGTGGCACTCAAAGCAAGCTCTCCCCGCTCTGGCTCCACGAGATCCCGGGCTTTTCCTGCCCTCGTGGGGTCCCTTGTCGCACCCACCTCCCAGCGCCTTCCTGGGCCGCCCACAGCGGACGCCGCGCAGGCCCCCTCGAGTCCCTTGGGCGTGAGTCCCACTGAGCCCCCAGCAGGGGCTTCTGTCCTCTGCCGCCCTGAAATCCCCTCCGCCTGTATTTAGACAGAGATGAAGGAGAAAAAATAGCCAAGATACGGCCTCAGAATCTGCTTCCTATAAAAGGAAGCAAACGCCACCTCATCACCATTAGGATGTCTGCTTGCCTGCCGGGTGGCCGACCCAAGCGCCCGCGACGCGCGGAGACTCGGAATCTGCTCGCGGCGGAGGCGGAGATGGTGCGGGCACGAGGAAGACAGCCAGGCGTCCCAAAGCTAAACATAGAGCCCCCACGTGAGCCAGCCACTGCAGCGCTGGCAAGGACTAGCAAAAGCAGGCGGCGCGGGGCCTGAGGGCAGCGGGGCCCCCAGGCCCCGGTGTGGGGTGGCCGCAGTGCACGCCCCCCGACCAGCTCCCGGGGGCAGGCGAAGGACACGGAGGCGGTCCAGCCACACACGGAAATTACTCAGGCATCAAAAGAAAGACAGCTGTGGCCCAGGCTGCAGCTCGGACGGAGCGCGAGGTGCTTACTGTGCAGGCTGGCCCCAGGCAGAGAAGGGGTGAGGCGCCGAGGCCCACTCGGGCGGAAGGGGGTGCGGGCCCCCGGCCAGGGCTGGGAGCTTAATGCTCTCTCACTGGCCTGTTTCCAGAGGGAGGGGGGATGGAATGGGCCCTCTGGGGTGAGCACTGAATCTGAAATGAAGAGCTCGCTGGCCAGCAGGCCTCAGCCACGGGCCGGCCCCGCAAGGCGGGAACAGCGACGGAGACGTGGCCCGAGCCACGGACAGGAGACAGTGTGAGGGGCAGAGCAGAAGAGACACGCACACTCAGTCAGCCTCACATGCTGTAACTGACTCCTGGCCAGAAGAAGAGAGAAAATGGAGCAGATACAGCCGCATCGGTGCCTCACAGCCAACACGCAGAAAAGGAAACCTAGAGACGTTAAAGGAAGCTGCAGGAAGAAAGACACGCCACGCTCGTCACACTCGGGAGAACAACAGAACCACAGCCTGAGCCTCTTCAGGAGCAAGAACAGAGTTAGTCTGCTAGGAGACAAAGCGAACCTGTAATTTTATGCCTGGAGAAAACAAGACAGAATAAAGACGTTTTCAAACAAATGATAACAAAGTTCATCACCCAAAGAAGTACACTACGGAAAAGCAGGAGCCCCGTAGGTCGAAAGAAAGCAATCCCAGAGGAAATTAAGGGGAAGCGTGAGGCACGGTGGATAAAGGCAAGAGGGTGTTGGCACTTTAAAGCAAAACAAAGACTCCGAGATATGGAAGGAAAATAGAACACAGGGCGAGAAGGAGGTTAAGCAGAATTCAACTGTTGGAAAGATCTTCTGCTGTTCGGAGAGCGGTGAAAGTCCTCACTTAAATCGCTTTTAGCACGTGGGGACCGCTGCTGTCACCTCAGCCTAAGCGCCGAAAGGACACAAGAAAGACAAAATCAAATGCCAAGAGAGGAAGTTCAACGCGACAGCAAATACTTGATTAAAAAAAACCCAAAAAGCTGAAAAAGAAGAATAAAGGGAGCCTCCCTGGTGGCGCAGTGGGTTAAGCAACGCACTATGAAGCAAACTGCAGCCACTGCAGCATGAGTTCGATCCCTGCCGCCAGCCAGGGAGGGGACGCACATGGTGCAGCAGACCTCTCCTGCCTCGCCCGCTGCTGCCCTCGGCAGTGTATTTCAGTCAGTCTGCCAGTTCTGCTCCCAACTCTGTCTCTGGTGAATCCTCTCACCCCCCTGGACTCTGGCCTGTACCCCAGCTCTTGTATGCATAAATAAATCTTAAAAAAAAAAAAAAAGAATAAAGGAAGCCGGAGCCAGGTGGAAAGAGAAAACAGCAGCACGAAGGACGATGGTAACGATGAGACTGTAACGGTGGATGAAACAAACTAATTTCTAAAATTGGTGGGCCAAATTTCAAAAACCAAAAAGACATGATGATTTTACTATTAATTTACAAGGACGGTGTTTAAGAACAAGGATGCAGGTTGCTGAGAGGAGGGGTGGAGGGGAAGAGTCGCGCAGACTCTGTCCCCAGGGAGCACGCAGACCCTGGCTCACGGGGCTTCGGGCCCTCCCAGGGGGACTACTGTCCACGCCCACGCACCGGCAGCAGAGCCCCCGACCCGAGCGCTGGGCACCCCGACGGCCCCACGGACGGTTGGTCAGTGGTTAGGGCTGCCTTCTCCCCAAACTGGCTTTCAGATTCAGTGCAATACCAAGCCCCGACGGGCGTTTCGGTTTGGAGGAGAGGGCCAGCTGAGGTGCACGTGGACGCTGGGGCGCGGGGGGAGGCGCCGAGGGGCGCAGCTGGTCTCACTGACTGTCACGCCAGGCCCATCAGGACAAGGGGTGCGGGCAGAGAGCAGACAAAGGCGCCGGGCACACCAGGGAGCCTAAGGAAATAATGAGCCCCGCCTGATGCAGGGCCGAACATGAGGCCAGTGTGGAGGCAAAAGGAGAGAGGAGGCTGCCACTCCCCTCACTCTCGCCACGGCTCCCCGGCTAACCCGCAAAGCCAAACCCCCTGAGGATACCCCAGTGGCTTCTCTTTGCCTGCGTGAAACAGGGGAGCCTCCTCGGAGGACCGGGGTACTTCATCTCTTGCTTCCTCTCTCAACACCCTGCACCCCCTCACTCGCGCCACTTTGGACAAGGAGTGCACAGCCCTGCACATGCTCCTCCTGCAAGGCCCCCTCCTTACCCCTGTCCAGGAAGAACTCCTGGGTTCTCCCACTGGGCTGGGGCTCCCGTCAGTGAGCCGTGAGCTAACTCCACACGCACCGCCCACATCCCCGTGGGGTCCAGCACCCCGGGCTGACCTCAGACTGAAGAGCTGTAGCCCCATCCCTCGTCGCCGAAGATGAGGAGTTCTCTTTAAAGGAGAATGACCGGGAAGTCCTGAGGAAGGCTCGTGGAGGACCAAGAGACCTGAGCTGGGAGTCGAGGCGGGGCAGGGGCGGGAGGGGGTGAGTCGCTGGCTCCACCGTGCTGCAGGGCATGAGGTTCTGAAGTCGCCTTGAGCCTCCAGTTTCATGTCTCTCCAGCTCTGCAGCCCCAGTTTCACTGCTGTAGACCACTCCTGGAAGCCCCCCAAGGTCAACTTCCTGCTGCTGTAAGTCTCCCAGCCAGCCCTGCCCCGCGCCCCAGGCCCAGACACGGACCAGGCTCCTGCGTCTGGACAGCACCTGGAGCTGCCGGCCCTGAGGCCGGGGAGGAGAGGCTTGGCGCCGCGGCCAGCTGTGGGAGGCTGTTGAGGCAGTGAAAAAGGAAAGGTGCTATGACGCCCGTGTGAGAGCGGGGAGCGGGGAAGAGGCAAACCCCGGCAGGCAGGGGTGCAGTGACACCCCACACCCTGAAGGCGCCACACTGAGTGCAGCTCCCCCGAGGGAGGCAGGCCCGCTCGCGAGACACGGAGGGAGCCCCGGCCGGCCGGCTTGCTCTCTTGCCGTGTGGTGACAGGACAACCTCTAACCGCCAGGACACGCCAGCGGAGGGGGCCGCACGGGGCGCAGCGAGGGAGCAGGTCACGACGCTCATGGCCGTGTCCATCTAGGCCACAGGAGGGGCCTGGCCCCCACAGTGAGGGGGACGAGCAGCACACATGGTCCCCCTGCCCTGGACGCCCGTGATGGCCACAGAAGAGCCAGAAGGGCCCACAGAGGGGCCGAGTGGGCAGCCACCCGCTGTCCAGCCCACAGGCTGTCCCTGCGGGGCCCGGGCCTCCAGCGCCGCCCAGCTCTGACCGCAGAGGCCGCTGCCCGGAGCGAGGAGGATGCTTGTGTGCACCCCTGGGGCAAGCCCTCTGCGCTCAGCGCAGCCTCTCAGCCCCAGACCACAGGGGGCTCTGTGACAGGTGAGGACCGTGCACGGCCCGGCAGGGGGCCAGGCCGCCTGCCGCCCCTGCATCTGGGTGTCCTGTGGGCCGTGCGGCGCCGCCTCGGTGCAGGCAGGACATGGGCCCATGGTGGCTGGCGCCAGCACGCCGGGCCCTGCAGCCGCACCCCCGCCCCTCACCAAGGCCAGGGAGGCCTCCCCGGGGCGGGAGGGTGTTCTGCAGAGAGAAATCCACCCGCGCTGCAGGACACCCAGGCCAGGAATCCACGAAGCCGCAGGCCCGGCAGGCGCCTGCGTGGACTCGCCCGCTCAGGCCTTACCTGCTGACCGCCCGTGCAAAGTCTGCCGGGACCGAGCCACAGGTCAGTCCCTGCAGCCTCTCCTGACCTGCTCCTGAGGGGCCAGTGCACCCCAAGTGCCCCTCACCCCCAAACCAACACCAGATACAGACACACAGCACACGCTGCACACCACACACCACAGCCACACACAAACACACCACACACTGCACAGCCACACACCATGCACAGACAACACGCACCACACAACCACTCATACCCGTCGGCGCCTGTCCACGTGTCCCACTGCCGCGGCGAGCCGGGGCGCTCTGAGGGGCCGCCTGTGGTCACAGCCGGAGTCGAGAGGGTGGGGCGGGATGACCCCAGGCCGTTGGCTCGACCCCAGCCTGCTGCCCGCGCGGCCGGCCGCACCCCTCCCAGGCAGCAGGGAGCTCTGTCCACAGTCCCTCTGGGGGGCGCTCCACGCAGGGGGATCCAGAGCCCCAGAGTGCGCGGCTGCAAGGAGCCTGAGAACCCTCAGCCGCCGCGGGGAGCACCACCCTGGGGTGCAGAGGAGAAGACGGCCCTCACCGCGCAGGTGCTAGGAAGAGATAGGCCTCGGGGGCGAGCGCCCCGTAGTGTGCGTAACTCGGGGTGAGGACGGCGGCGGCCCCTCGGCCCCTGGGGGCCAGGAGCCCCGTTCTCCCGCCCACAGCCACCTGTGGGCCGGATGCGGAAGCCACGGGGTGCTGACAGTAGTGGCTCGGGTCCCAGCCAGCGGGCACACGGCCCCCCATTCTGCCAGCTGGGGGAGCCCTGGGCCCTCATGTACGGGCTGGAGCCGCTCCCGGGCCCAAAGCCCAGCAAGCCAAAGATGGCTCCCCACGTCCACACAGCCGCTGCTCTGCTCTAAGTACTAGGCGCCTTATGTTAAAGACGCAAGTGTTTTGGTGTCTCCCTGGTGGGCAAGGGGTTGGGCCCGCACTGTGAGGCATCCGCGGCACTGCAGTGCGCTCGATCCCCAGCCAGGGAGGGGCCCCCAGGGCGCGGCAGACCCCTCCTGCCTCCCGCTGCTCCCCTCAGTGTGTTTCAGTCCATCCGCCTGTTCTGCTCCCCCTGTCTCTGGCGGGCTCTCTCACCCCACACCTCTGGCCGAACCGCAGTTCTTATGTGCATAAATAAATCTTGAAAAAAACTCAAGTGTTTTTCTTAGTTACATCTCATTTCTCGCGTCTATGCAAGCAGCACTCTGAGGCTGAAATCATTCAGAAAGCCAAACGACCACAATTTCCTCACTCACATCAAATGTTCTAGAGAAAACGCCTCCCCAGCGTGCACTGGAGTCACACGTAAGAGCACCGCTTTCTCTGCGGGTGGCTTCGCTCTCGTCATCGATCAGTCTCGACTCACGGACCTGCAGGACGCGCAGGGAGCTGCTTCTTGGAGGACGTTCAAGGACGTGGTGTGGAGGCGCGCGGTGCCGCAGGCGGGGGCTCCGGCTGGTCCTCGCTGCGGGGGGTGGGGACAGGGCGCCAGGCGCGCCCCGGGGAGCCCTCACCGACTGGTGGAGGCCGCAGGAGAGACCCCCACGCCCAGCGACAGCGACAGCCGGCACGGCGGCTTCCAAGACACGCTGACTCCCTCGGGCGCTGGGGCTCCAGAGACACTGGCCGGGCTCGGCCCCAGACGGTCCTGGACACCCGCCCGGGGCCAGCCCGCCAGGCCGGGCGCGCTGGCCCTTCTGCAGACCCACCAACGAGCTGCCCGATCTTGACCCATCCTGGCGACGGCCGGCACCCGACATCCTCAGCAGCTCGCGGCGCCTCCCACCACGACACCCCGGCCCCGGGGCTGCTGGAGCGCGTCCCACTGCAGCCCAGTCTCCGATGCTCTCTTCTTCCAGCCCCTCCCAGCCCGAGGACCCCAAGGCAAAGCGGGGCCCGGGTGCTAACATGCTCCCCGGGCCCTGAGCCGGGGCTGACCTGGCCGCCCCACTCTCTAGGCCGGGAAGAACGGGGACAGCGGACACCCCCTCCAAACCCCTCCCGGCAAGGACGCGGAACCTTTTTTCTAGCATCACCAAAAAAGAAGAAAAGCAGGCGGACATGGGTGCGGAGGGCCTCTGCTGCCAGGAGCCCATGCGCTGGAACCAGCAGAGGTCGCCGGCAGAAGACACGCGTCCCCGCAGGGCAGTCAAGAGGCAGGCACTCAGCGACACCCCGCCGGCGCCCGAGGATGGCGATGCACCCCCGCCCCGCCCCGAGCCAGCAGCTCACCCCGCAGAGAGGAGGGGGGCGGAGGAGGAGGCGCCCCAGCCTCCCGGGACCACAGCAGCAGGCAGCTCCTGGCAAGCGAGTGTAGTGCCCACGTCGGTCACGCAGGGCCACCCTGAGCGGCCCCTGACGCCCCTTCAGAGACACGACAGCAAGGACCGAGACCCAGGGCTGTACCCGACTCTCCCTCCAGAGGAGGTGGAGTCTGGCCAGCAAAACCAGCTTCCCCGGCCGCCCACAAGGCACCGACCTCGTCCACGTTCTCGAAGGCGTTGATGACGTCGTAGGGCAGGCAGGACAGGAGGTCGATCACGAACCAGGTCTTCAGGTAGTTCATGCGGATGAGCTTGGGGTCAGAGATCACCTCCCCCGCGGGCCCCACGAAGGTGGTGTGGAAGTTGAGCACGATGTCCACCAAGAAGATGACGTCCACGATGCTGTCCACCACCAGCCAGGCCACGTTGTTCTGCCGGGTCTTGAAGGACACGTTGTAGGGCACCAGGATGGCCGTGTAGAAGGTCAGGATGAGGATGACCCAGTCCCAGGTGGTCTTGAACACGCAGTAGTGCAGGATGATGTGCGGGGGCGTCTTGGGCGCCTCCTGCTTGTACTGGGGCAGGATGTCCGAGCCCAGCTGCAGGACCTGCGGAGGCACGGGAGAGCTGCCAGTGACGCCCGACCCGGGCCCGCCAGGCCAGCGCAGCGCGGCCGCGGTCCCAGGGCCATGGCCGGCAGGAGCACAGGCCTGCCGACTGGGGCCGTCGCCGCTCTCGGCCACCACACCGCGGAGCCGCGTGCAGCAGTGTCCACCGCTCAGCCGCGGGCTCCGGACACCGCGCGGCCAGCAGGAGGGAGGCGGCCAGCCCTGCCCTGCGGAGCCCAGGCCGGAGGACAGAAGCCGGTCATGCCGAGGGCTACAGGGCGGGGGCTCCGGATCCGACAGGACGCGAGCCGGGCCGGGTGCTCCGCCCAGACGAGTGAAGACGAGGACCCACCCACAGGAGCGGCAACGACCTCGGCGGACGTGGGACTTCGTCACGTGCCGGCGGCAGCCACGGAAAACCCGGGGGCCAGGGGGCTGCGGGGCACCCGCGCGAGGGGCAGCAGTGGGTGGGCCGGAGGGCGGCGGGACTGGCCACTCTGGACCCACCGACGGGGGTCACTCTCAGCGCGTCTGAGGGTCGGCGCGGCCCAGGTCGCGTGTGTGAGGGGGACTGCAGGGGCCATGCGGGAACCTTCTGAGGCTGTTTGCAAAGACCCCCGCTGTGCGCAGATCGGAGGGAGCAAAGGGTCGGAGGGAAGAACAGACTCGTGGAATTCTCTCTCACACTCGAGAGGAAGCTGGGGCGGTGGAAGCAGCCCTGCCGGAGACTGAGCTAACGCAGCGGCCTGAGGAGGCTGGAGGTGAAGCCGCCGGTGAGGCCGCCCCCGCCACACCCGGCCAGCGTCCGGCCCGAGGACGCCCCTCAGGTGCTGCTGGGCGAGCCTCTGAGCTCCGAGTCCCGCAGAGGTGCCGGAAGGCGCCGAAGACACCAGTAAAGCTAAAGCAGAAGGAAGGAAATAGTGAAGTCAAGAGCAGATCGGGGACACTGAAAATACCAGGACAACAGAGGAAACCCGTCGTCTCTGAAAACTCACGCCTGGCATAAGCTTAACTCCAGACTGAGACTCTGAGGACACGGGGGAGGTTCTGGGAGCCGGGCGGGCCCCTCACCCGAGCACAACCACCGCGGAAGACTGCTCACGGGCACGGCGCAGCTAAAACTTTGAGCAGAAGGCCTCTGGGGAGAAGAAAGGGCGCGCGCTGATGCGAGAAGGTAGCTGCACACCACACACGCAGCAAAGAACCAGCATCTACCGAGGAAACGGCTTCCACACGTAGTCTCGGACCGCAGCAACAGTAGACAAGAAGCCCAGTCAGAAGAAAGAGGAACAGGCACCCGCAGGTCTTTCTCCTGAGAGCATCCAGGAACACACGAGCCTGTCTGAAGACGCTGACACCCCAAGACCGCGTCTCCCCCGATGCACTCCGGTCCGGATGGCGGGAGTGAAAACCGTGATGACGCGAGGGCTGGAGGGGCCGGCGGACAGACACGCCCGTGTTGTCGCAGAAACACGCAGGATGGCGCAGCCGCCCCGGGGCGCGCCTGGAGCTTCCTGAACCCCTGAACATGCACGTACCACGTGACCCAGCAATCACACGCTGGGCACTTATCCCAGAAAAATGAGAGTGCCGTCTGTTTACGGCACCTACTGTTTACAGCCATAGTAGCCACAGCCGGGGAGGCACGAGGAGCAGAGACTCGAGCGGAAGCTGCACTTGCGTCCAGGCCTGGACCCGCAGGAGCAGACGCGGGGAGGCCGCGGGGGGCGGGGGGTGGGGGCAGCGGCAGCCGGATCCTGGCGCTGCTCGTCTCCTCCCAGACTTGTCGGCCACTCCTGCCCCCCTGTGGCCCTGCCGGGACGCCCTTAGACTGTGACAGGTTTGGGGCCTCAGTGGCCCTGCTTTGGGCCACTTCTTGGGCTGGACACTGACCCACGAGGCGCTGGGTGACTTGGGTGCCAGATTTGGAAACTTTGTTCTCCCCCTTTGCTTCACACACTGACTGTGCTGAAGCGCCTCAGCATCGCAGCCGGACGCGCCGGAGTCGCCCTGCCTTGGTGGGAGGACGGCCCGGCCTGTTCAGAGCAGGCAGGGCTGGGGTTCTGGGCCCCCCTGCCCTGGACGCACCACACGCTGGGGGAGAAGCGAGCGGCGACTCTCCACTCAAGAAATTCAATGTTCATAAGAGAAAGCTCCTGGCCCAAACTGGGCATCCAGTTCATGCTGCAGCCCCGACAGCCTTCCCAGCCCAGCGCCCAGCACCCAGCGCCCCGCGCCTGCCTGATCACGCTGACGAGCACTCCCAGAAGGAAGACCCCAGAACAGGCCACGTGGGGAGCCCCATGGCCACACCGTCAGGGACAGCAGCTGGACAGGGTCACCAGCACAAACTCATCCTCACCGCGAGGACATCTCTGGGCCCTAGGGAGGAGACGGTTGCGGCCTGGTCCCCACGGCATGCTTGCTGGCCACCGGCCCCTACGCTCACCCCAGTGCTGTGCGGAGAAACGGCCTGACCAGGAGACGGAGTGACCAGTGCAGAGGCCTGCTCACCGCCGCACAGCTGGTGCCCCCGTAGTTTCTGGGACCCCCCCGATGTCCCCACCCCTCTCCTACCTGCACAGCCCTGCCAGGCCCCGCCCTGCATGCGCTGCTTCAGCCGCCAACACCAAAGACCACCTTGCAGCGGAAAGAGGAGCCGGCATGTCCCTCTCAGAGAGCGCACGGGCAGGCTTCGCCCCCCCCCCCCCCCCCCCCCCCCCCCCCCCCCCCCCCCCCGCTTCTGCGCCTGAGGCCTCCTGGGCTCTCGGGCCTGGGGTGCCCTTCGGGTCTGCAGGCGGCTCACGGTCTGGGAGGTGGTGACTCAGACTGAGTCACACGCTGAGTAGGCAGAGACCAGGGGCCCCCTGGCCTCCCAGTCCCCCCCCCTGCAGAGCTCTGCCTCAGCCCAGGCCTTGAGCAGAGCCAGCTCCTGCCTGGGGGTGCTGGCGAGCTTGGTTTACAGATGGGGAGATAACGGGTGGGTGAGCTTGCCTCAGCTCACAGGACAAACCGGCCCGGTGCCCAGCCCCCGCCAGCGCATTCCTTCTGCAGGCCCGCCTCTGACGCTGAGCAACAGCCTCCCGCAGGGCGGCCACAGCCTGTGTGAGGCGAGGCACTGGCCCCTCAGACCTGCTCCCAGGCCCCCAGGGGAAGCCCCACAGCCACGCACCAGGGCCTCTCCCCGAAGAGCAGCCGCCCGCCACCTTGCCCTGTCCAGCTGGAGCAGAGAGGGGAGAACAGCCTGCCCGTCCCCAAACCCTCAGTGCCAAGTGGACGTCACCGCAGAGTGACCCCACTGGCCGGACCAGCGCCCCAGTCTTTCGCGCCAGTGCCGAGTCCGGTGCCCTCCGCCTGCCGGGGCTGGAGAGCGGCAAAGGCGCCCTGCTCAGCCGGGCCCGGTCTCCCGCACCTCCGCGGTGCCCGCACCCGCGTCCTGCCCCAGAGCCAGCCGACAACGAGGGCCCACGGTCCGACGCGCGCCCGCGTACTCAGCTCCTCCCCGCCAGCGCTGCTCGCACGCAGGGCCAGGCCAGCACCTCCAGGCCTCGGGGCCCCTCAGCCCTCCTGCCGGCGCCGTGAGAGCCAGGGCAGCGGGAGCGCTATCCAGACGTCTCCGTGTTCTCCCTGCCCGCTCACCTTCACAGGCTGCAGAGGGGCCGGTGGGCCCGGGGCAGGCCCAGCGGACGGTGGGGGAGGGCTCGGGGTCCTCTGGACCTGCACCCAAGAGGGGAGAACTGCACCCCGGGCGGTCAGCCAGGGTGGCCTCCAGGAAAACGCTGGTGGCAGACGGGCGAAGGGGCAGGGACCGGCGCGGCTGAGTGAGGCTCCGTCTCGCTGCACAGTCAAAGGGGCGGTTGGTACCGCAGAGTCTGCAGGGGGTCGGAAAGGTCCAGCAGTCACTCGGGGAGGGCCTGGCTCAAGGCCCGGGATAGGAATGGGGGACGGGACAGGCCGGGGCGAGCGGAGGGGCCAGGGCACACTCATCTGCGGACACAGAGGACGCAGCGGCCTCGGCCATCCCTTCTGCAGCCCCGGGGTCCCCGATGAAACGGCCAAGGACACGCCGCCACAGGGCCGGCCCACGCTCAGAGCAGGGCAGAGGCTCAATGAACAGGCCAAGAGAGACAAAGGACCGTCAGCCGAAGCCGGAGCCCTCCGCTGAGCGCGACCAGAGAGCAGGAAGACAGAGACTGCCCAGGTCCCCGGCCGAGGACGGCTCGTTCCCGGGTCCTCGGCCTCCTCTTGGACATAAATACTTGCGAGTGGGAACGCCCAGCCGCGAGTGGCGAGCTTCAGAGATCGATGCGCAGAGACTGGCAAACCTGTGCCGGCAAGTCAAATTAAGGAAGAAAGAAAGTTAGGACAAAGGCGTAAGTTACGAACGAGGACAAGCCAGACGCCGGACGACTGACGCAGTGGACATGGCCCGGCCTCGGCCGGACGAAGCTGGACAAGGTGGTTAACTCCAGAGAAGCACGCGGGCGAAAACACGTAAAGGCCTCCCATGGGAGAACAGAAAGGTGGCAAGTGGACCTTCCAAGCCCACAGAAACCAGCAGAGGCGCAAGGAGGGAGGACGAGGGCGGAAGGGGAAGTCCACGCGGGAAGTGGTCCGCATTGCGGGAGGAACAGGAAACAGGCAGGTCAGACTGCAGGGAGGGCGCTGCCCACGCGGAGAGCCGGCCTCGAAGGGCCTCAGGCCTCGGGCTCAGCCAGGCCACCCACTGGGGTCCGCGAGCCGGGGCCCACACCCCGCGCTGGCGCTGCTGCTCCTCCCCGTGGCCAGAGACAGGAGCGGCGGGCTGGACACACAGCGCGGGCTGCCCAGGGAGAGCCAGGCCTGGGCGCCCACGCGGGCAGAGGGGTCCCGGCCTGGAGAAGCAGGCGCCCTGACCCGACGCGCAGAGCACGACCCCGCCGGGAGCCACGAAAGGCAGAACTGAGCAGCGATGGGGAGCAGAGACCCGCGCACCCCGCACGGCAGCTCCTCCCCGTCACACCCGTCACCTCAAACCCGAGCCCCGCCACCTGAGCCCCGGCCCCACTGAGAGCGGCTGGCCACAGCCCCTGTGGAGAGCGCCCACGCAAGGCCTGCGCAGGCCAGGGGCGCTGCGGAACCCCAGGGCGGGTCTGGGCGGGGCAGGGGCGGGCAGGGGCGGAGCCTGGGGCGGGGTGGGGCGGGACAGTGGGCGGGGCCGGGCAGAACAGGGGCAGGGCGGGGGCGGCCCGCTTACCTCTGCCAGGCGGGAGTGCTTGTGGACATTCTCGCCCTTCTGCACGCTGGGTGCCAGCTGCTGCAGGACGCCCCGGCTGCTGGTCAGCGCTCTGGTCAGCCGCGCGAACTTCCCCCAGCCTGCAGCGTGCAAAGCAAGAGAGTTCAAGGCGGGCTGGGCGCTCGGACAACCACACACACGCCTCGTCCGAGACCAGCTGCCCAGGAACGTGCCGGGACACCCTCAGGGGCTGTGGCCTCGCCCCCGCCGCTCACCGACCCCACGCCGTGAGGTCCCGGCCCACCGCGGCACCACCGGGGACACCGGAGTCCAGACGACGAGGGGAGCTGGCTTCGCTGCCAGCTCATGCCAGGAGGGGGATCCCGGCCGGGCCGGACTCAGGCGGCCCCAGCCCACCAGCTCCTCTTGCAGAGACAAGCTGGTCAGACGGCCACCTGGGTGCCCGCTCCAGAGCCAGGGCAGCGGAACGAGGGAGACAGCAGACACCCCAAATCAACACCGGTGTGAGAACACTGACTGGCTCTTCAACCCCTGGCGGGGGCACCAGGCCAAGCCTGGCCTGGGTGGGCCGGGACAGGCAGGCCCTCGGCAGACCAGAGCGAAGGAGCCCCGCCAGCGCCCCCAGGCCACCCCAGCCCTCCGGTCGCTGGACAGCACGACCAGGGCTCGCCCCACGTGCACTGGAGGCAGCTCGCCTCCCTGCGGGCTGGGCACCTGTGCCTGGGGGAGGGCCGGCAAGGCCCAGGGTCCGGTGCCCAGGCTCAAACACAGGCCGTCTTCGACCTCTTGACCTGGACTGGCTGCTCCGGGGGAGTAGAACACTAGCCTTCCCCACCGCGCCCCTCTGCACCCCAGAACCCAGGAGGCCCTGGGGAGCGCGTTCGTGTGCTAGGGTCCCGAAGGGGTGGTCCGAGCCAATGCCGGTACCACCGAGCCCGACAGGAGCAGCTGGGGCCCAGGAGAGGCGCCGGGGCAGGCGTCAGCAGAGCCCCCACGTCTGGCTGTGGAACGGGGGATGCCATCTGCTGCCCCCCAGTCGAGTGGGGGTACGCAGCACAGGGGAGGTCTTCTTCTGGGTGCACCCTCCAAGAATGTGATCCAGGGCTCCCTGGGGGCGCAGGGGCTGAGCGCCGCACCGTGGGGCTTCCGCAGCCGCTGCAGCGCCAGCTCAACCCCGGCCAGGGAGGGACCCACGGGGCGCAGCAGACTCTCCTGACTCCCGCCCCCCTCAGCAGTGTGTCTCGGTGGATCCGGCTGTCTGCTCCCCGCTCTGTCTCTGGGGAGTCTTCTCGCCTCTCCTCGCCGCACCTCTGGCCGGCACCCCAGCTCTTACATGCATAAATAAATAAAATCTTTAAAAAAACCCAAAACACAGGTCCGTCCACACGGCGAGAGCAGCACCAGGGCCTCCCCCTCTCGCCCCAGCAGTTCTGGGCTCGAACAGCAGCAGCGGCTCCTCGCCCGCCCGGTGGCACCCAGCAGAGTGGCGGCCGCAGTCATCTGGAGAGGCGGGCGGAGGCACAGGCCCTGTGAGTGGGGGCGGGGCAGCCCAGCTCTGCAGGCATCGCGACCGCTCCCCAGCGAGCCGAACGACGGTGCCCGTGGCGCAGACGTTCACACGCCGGAGCCGGGCGCTCGCCAGCACCGCACACAGTTGCTGAGCCCGGCCACGCCGTCCCGGGAAGAGCGTGTCCCTCCGGCAGGCAGGAAGCGCTACGCGTGCACACCGCAGCAAGAGCTCCGCAGCCCAGCCGCCTGCCGCTGCCCCGAGGCCGGACACCCCAAGCCGGCCCCGGGACCAGAGGTGCCGGTGGCCGGGCACGGGCCCAGGCCGTCGCCCACGGCCGCACGCGGTACAAGGACCCGGACACTGGCACTCGCCGGCCCAAGCCAGCCCCGCTCTGATTCTCTTCCCCAAATGGATCTTGGCCAGGGGAGGGGGGCCTTGGGACGCAAGTGGGGTGGGCTGAGGGCCAGTGGGTGCCAGTCTCCATCACACCCCCCGGAGGGGGACCAGCTGAGCTGAAGGAAGGAAGACACTTCACCAGGCTCCACCCAGGTCTCCTTCTGGTCCAGGCACTGTCTGCTCGGCCGGCACACACGAGGTCCCCATGCGGGCAGCGACCCTGTGGACACTTGTCCACTGCACCAGGCCCAGCGCTGGGTGCCGGGACACCAAGGCCAGTGAGCAGATGCCGGCCCCAAAGAGCAACGCATGGCAGGAAAAACTGCTGAGGGGGCTGGAAGTCACGACAGTGCGTTCCATTGTCTGCCGGCGCCGAGGCCCAGCCTGTCCAGCTGGGGAGTCAGAGAGGGCTTCCCGGAGGAGGTGACACCCGCGCCAAAGCAGGACAGGTGCCGAGGGCTAGCAAACTCGGGCAGGGAGACGGCGTGCCAGCCCATGCAGGCGAGGGCACTGTGCCGCGAGGAGCCGAGCGGCCTGGGCGGCCAGGTGAACGGGGCATTGGTGGCAGGAGTGGCCTGACGCAGTGCCGACGAGGGTGCGGAGCAGATGGGAAAGCACGGTGGCTGCGAGAACACAGGTGGTGAATGCAGCAGGAGGCTGAAGCCGTGCCCGACACCCACGAGGACCCGCGGAGGAGTCTGGTGGGTGGGCGTCTCAGAAGGGCAGAGCGGAGAGCAGACTGAAAAGAGAGGGTGCAGTGGCCAGCTGGGAGCCCAGGCCAGTGACTGTGGGCTGGAACAAGTGCGGCTGGGGCGGGACGGGGCAGGCTGGGGAACAGCTGCCCAGGGAGCATCACCAGCATTGGGTGACCAGGAGCTGAGAGACAGAGACGAGAAGCTGGGGTCTGCCTTGAGGCTCTCGGCCGGCCGGCTGGGAGGCATCATGCAGGGAGAGTAAATCACCAGAAAGAGCGTCTAGGCAGTGGAGGGAAAGTGGAAGCTTTTCTTCTACAGTCAGGTACACAATGAGGAGGTCCCTCTCACCACTGCTATTCAACACTGACCTGGAAGTCCTAGCTAGGGCCATTGAACTGAGAAAGATAAAAAAAGGAATCTAAATTGTAAAAGAAGAAATAAAATTATCACCTTTTTGCGGTAACAAAACCATTGGAAAATTAAATCAGTACCGTGAAGTAGCAGGCTACAAAATCAACATGAAACTAAAAGAGAAAGAAACCAATAAAAGAATCCCACTTACAGTAGCATCAAAAAGCATTAAAAAGCTAGGAATAAGCCTGGGAATAACAAAGGAGGTGACAGTCCTATTCAATGCAAACAGCACGGCCTTGCTACAGGAAACAGAGACACAGAAATGGGAAAGCATTCCCTGCCAATGGACCAGAAGAATTAACACTATTAAAATGTCAATATTACCCAAAGAATTATACAGTCAATAAAATCCCTATCACAGTTTCAACAGCATTCTTCAAAGACATAAAACAGAATTACCGACGTTTACATGGAACTGCAAAAGACCCTGAGGGGCCAAAGTAATCTTGACAAAAAAAGAAGAGGAAAGACGGTGTCACATTCCCGGAGATCAAAACATACCACAAAGCTATAGTAATAAAATTGTATGGTATCAGAACAAACATAGGCCAGTGGGGTAGAATTGAAGCCCTAGAAATAAGCCTACATTTACACAGGCAGTTAGTCCATAACAAAGGCGCCAAGAGTATACCTTGGAGAAAGTCTCATCAACAAATGATGGGAAAACTGGACAGCCACATGCAAGGGGGAGAAATGAGATCACTACCAGAGCCCAGGCCTGCGGACGTGGATGAAGACCACCATCACAAGTCACTCACACGCATTACAGACATCCTTGGATGCAAGACCGCGACCACAGACCGCGTAGCAGAAAACAGGCAGAACATTCCATGCCACTGGACTCAGCGTCTGGGTTCAGAGTGCCTTTGGGAACTCAATCCCAACAGCAAGGAAAACAAAAATAGACAACTGAACTATGTTAAACTAAAAAGCCCCTGCCCAGCAAAATAAGCAATCATTAAAATGAAAAGAAATCCTATAAAATAGGAGAAAATATTTGTGCATCATACATCAGACCAAAGAACCCAACCTAAAGCTGGGCGAACGAGCCAAGCAGACTTCTCCAAAGAGACCTACAGAAGGATCGAGGGCACAGGAAGGGATGCTCACCCCGCTTATCCTCCAGGAGCAGCACATCCAAACCACCACGAGGTACCACCTGAGTGACCACATCAAAAAACCAGAAATGACAGTGTGGGAAGATGTGGAGGAAAAGGAAGCCTCGTGCACTGTGGGCGGAATGCAGACTGGAAAGCAAGACGGAGACGCCTCAAAATATCAAAAATAGAACTGACACATGATCCAGCGATTTCACTCCTTGGTATTTCTCTAAAGAACACAAAAACCCTGTGCCCGCCGCAGCACTCGTCACAACAGGCATGTTCTGGAAGACATGTTTAGGCATGTTCCAGGGACAGCAGCGTGGAGCAGGAAGACCAGGTATATTCGTGGTGGAATACTACACAGCCATGAAAAGAGACGGAATCTTGTCATTCGCAACAACACGATGGAACTGAAGGGGACGGTGCTGAGTGAAATAACAGGAAGAGAATGATAAGTGCTGAGTGGCTCCACTCGTTGTGAAGCAATGTAGTGAAGCAAAACGGATGTAGTTAAACCAAAACAAACTCCACAAATGCAACTGCAGGCTCCAGGACGCCAGAGTGGGAAGGCGGCAGTGGGAGCAAAGCAGGGAGGGCCCAAGAGGGTGGTGAGGACTCTGGGGGCCTCAGTGGTGGGTGTGGGGTGTGACGTATGTGTGAGATGTGCGCCTGTACCCCAAGTCATATGCAGTAAAGTCATATGCTGCAAACTGCAATGAAACAAAACTTAATACAAACATTTAACTGAAAGTTAAACAACACCCTGAGAAGCCTCCGCCTCCATCCATCTCCCAGGGGAATTCAGGGTGGTGGCGGGGGGGGGGGGCCCTGAAACCCACGGATCGGCCCAACTCTCCACACCGGGAAGAAACGCCAAGGGGGAGGATAAGTGGCCGTGGCCTGTTTCCCGGGAAGCGAGCACAGCCAGAGCTGCAGGTCACAGGCGCTGCCTACGGGGCCTCGGCTACCTGCCGCCCGTCGCCGCGGCCACCGTGAAGTGTGGCCTTGTCTCAGCGGGGGCGCTGCGGGGAGGCTCACCTGCACCTCACACCTGTGCCAAGCAGCCTCGTTTCACGCCTGCTCGTTTTCCTGACGGAGCCCTCAGTCGGTGTCCCCTGGCCAACAGGGAGTGGGCAAGATGTGTGTGTCCACATGTGTGTGCCTGGTCATGTGTGTTCATGTGCACAGGGTCTCGTATGTGCACACATGTGGGTTCATGGTCATGTGTCCGTGTGGTCACATATGTGCACGTGCATGTGTGTGCATGGCCATGTGTCCATGTGCGCATGATCTCGTTGTGTGGTTGTGTATGTTCGTGCACACATGGTCTCGTGTGTGCACCCACAGGAAACGCAACATCGGGAGCCAGGCTGATGCCGTGTGGGGTTTATTCCTGAACACCATGCCGAGGAGCTCACGACCTCACTCTCCTTGGCTCCTCTCCGCGGCAGGGAGAACGCCATGCAGCCTGGGGCAGGCGAGGGAAGGTTCGCGAGGGGCCTCCCTGGGGGAGCATCTGCTCGTTGCCTACCAACGCTCCAGCGATGACGTGAAGGGAACATCGCGATGCGGCCAAGCCGTATGCTCTAAGTTTTGAAGAGCACTTGCCACGGAAAGCAGCGAACTAGTCGGTGGCCTTGAAGGTGCCGTTCCCCTTGCACTGGATTTAGGAAACGGGGCCATCGTCCTGACTGTGACCGAGTCTTTCCAGCCAGCAACTTGTGCACTGGGAACACCCAAGGCAGAAGCCAGAAGCCAGGGGAGACCCCAAATCTGCAGGAAGGGGGATGCGGGAGGCTGGGAGCAGAGAGGACCTCCGTCCTCTGCCCTCGTCCTGGAACCCGCCCACCGGACCGCCGGCTGCTGAGAAGCAGGCGCTGCGTCCAGAGCCTTGTGCTCCGCGGCGCGAGTGCCCAAATGCGCCAAGGCCCCCGCGCCTGGAAGATGCAGCTGAGAGGCATCTGCAGAACCGCCTCCTTCCCCCACGCCCCCTCCAGCCTCAGTCTGTCGCCTTGGGGCAGATTCTGCCCTTGGGCACCCAGGATCCACCCTCCCCTCAACCGCCCCTCAGCAGCCCAAGGGGCAGAGAGCCAAGCACAGGTCTGGAGCACCCCATGGGCCAGCCCCGGCCCCTGAGTGCACCCAGTGCGAGAGGCGTGGAAAAGAGGGCGTTGACACCCCAAATCCCAAAATCCTGGGCTCCCTCTCCACCACTGCGTGCCAGCGAGTGGGCTGCTGGGGACGGCCGCTCCCGAAGCCCTGGCTCTCTCCTTCCCCAGAGTCCCCAGGGAGACGCTGAGGTCAGCCCTGGAGTCTCTGGTTGCCAAGTGACCAGGATGGACAGGACGCCATGTCTCCAGTGAGTGGCCGGAGACGAGCGTCCGCCCGCCGGGGGGCACAGGACAGGCGTCTGCTCACGCCATCTTGCCACACTGGGGCTCAGCGGGCCCGAGAAGCAACATGTGAATAAGGTGACGTGCCAAGGGCCAGCTCGGGTGCCGGCATCTGCCACGTGAGAGCCCTGGTTCTGGGGACACCTCTGTCTCGCCCTCGCTGCAAGGGCTAACCTAAGAAGGCACGAAGCAGACAGCTTCCCTGAGCGAAGTAGCTGCTCCCTTCTCCCCCACTCCGCTCCCAGCACCGCGCACTCGCCCCACACAAATTAGCTCCAATCTCGATCTGCGTGCACATCGCCTTGGCAACCTCAAATGCTCTGTGACGACTCGGCGCAGCACAAAGGCTGCATCGACGCGCGCGGCCCAGAAGGACAGACCTTTGCATGAGTCATCTTCGATCGGCTGCTTGAAAGCCGTGATGTCGCTGAAGGTGCAGAGAAACAAAACCACTTTGTCCTGTTCGTTTCGAATCGGAGCAATTTTCACAAAGAACCACACAGGTGTCCCTGAAAGAGATCAAAAGGTTGATCAGTCCTTTGCATTCTCCACGCGGGGCTGCGGAAGCGAAGGTTGGGCGTGAGCAGCTACAGATATTAATTCACTCTGAACGCTCCTGTGCCTTCAATGCTGGCGTGTTACACCATTAATTTCTTTTCTTGGGGGAAGAAAAGCTTCCACCATGGAACGCAGCAGGCTTCACTTGTGCTAAGTAACGTGGATGCAGATCTCGCAGTCCTTGCGAAGCAACTGGAAACCCCCAGCAATGTCACAGCGTCAACCGCAGTGCAGCCAGGGCCCACCGGCCCCGGGTGCAAAGGCACAGCAGGGCCAGGTGGGCACGGCCAACCCCGGCCAGCAGGCAAAGCATATGCACGTCCAGCGTCCAGGGCCCAGCGTCAAAACCCACTGGGAGTCTGTCCAGCTGGCTCCTCTGGGCCGGAAGCTCTAGTTCCAGCTCTCTCCCCTTCCCCCCAACCCAGAAGGGTCAACAAAAGGGCAAAGGGCGACAGACTCTGAGCAAAGGCTGCCCCAGCCGGGAGGCCCACAGTGGGGCTGTGATTTGGGGTGCCGAGAAGCTGGTGGCTTCACTCCGGTCCCACCGCTGCTGAGGGAGGGTTGAGGAGCCCTTGTAGGACACCCTGAAACCACATGCTCTCAGGGCCAACCTTGCAGGGTCACAGGGGTGGCTGAACCTTCACCCGCAGAGTCATCAGGCTTACTCAGAAAGGGTGCTCGGATGTCCACGGCCACGTACCCACACCGTGCCGGCTTCTGCCCCAGAGACAATCAGGAGAAGCAGCGCTGCCCATCTCAGGGACACTCCAGCCAGGTGACCCATCCACCCTGAGCACCAAGCTCTGGCCCGCTCCTGCTGCCCGCATCAGCTGCAGCATCTGTACCCAGCCCCAGCATCTGTACCCAGCCCCAGCATCTCTACCCAGCCTCCGGCATCTGTACCCAGCCCCCGGCATCTGTACCCAGCCCCCGGCATCTGTACCCAGCCCCCAGCATCTGTACCCAGCCCCAGCATCTGTACCCAGCCCCAGCATCTGTACCCAGCCCCCGGCATCTGTACCCAGCCCTCGGCATCTGTATCCAACCCCCGGCATCTGTACCCAGCCCTTGGCATCTGTATCCAGCCCTCGGCATCTGTACCCAGCCCCCAGCATCTGTATCCAGCCCCAGCATCTGTACCCCGCCCTTGGCATCTGTATCCAGCCCTCGGCATCTGTACCCAGCCCCCAGCATCTGTATCCAGCCCCAGCATCTGTACCCAGCCCCAGCATCTGTACCCAGCCAGCATCTGTATCCAACCCCCGGCATCTGTACCCAGCCCCCAGCATCTGTACCCAGCCCCAGCATCTGTACCCAGCCCCCAGCATCTGTACCCAGCCCCAGCATCTGTACTCAGCCCCCAGCATCTGTACCCAGCCCCAGCATCTGTACCCAGCCCCAGCATCTGTACCCAGCCCCAGCATCTGACCCCCAAGCCTGGGGACCACTGACTGAACCTTGCACAGTAGGGGTAACACTTGCATACTGCTTTTAAGCATTTGCAAATTAGAATACAGTAGCTCTTTCCCCACGTTGTCAAGCATTAGAGCCGCTCCACTTCCTACGCACCAGACACCTTGAGCCATTTTTACACATTTACTTTCATTTAGAAGCTATCAAGCAAACAGCCTGCTGAGCCTTGGTGATGGAGGTAAGTCCCCAGAGCCATCCACTCTCTGCCTGAACCACAGCAGACGCTACGCCAGACAGACAGATGACCCGCACCTTGGCTGGCGATCCGGCCTGGCCACTCACTTGCACGTGCAGACGCCGCTTATTCACAGGTACGGACCAATGGCCCAAAAATGCACAAACAGGCGGCAAATAAATCAGATGCAAATGCATGCCCCTTAAAGCGCCATCTCTCTGTATCCGCCCATAGTTCAGTCTCCTTCTGCCCATTTCCTTTATCTTTAGTTTTCAGCTGCCAGCTTCTGGATGCTTCAGAAGACACCCAGATTATGATGTTACCCCAGAAAAACGTGGTTGGGAAGGATAACCCAGCACACAGACACCCACATAGCATTCTGAACCGAGAGGAACGATGCCTTAACTATCTGCTGTTTGGGGAGGTCGGGGTCACTACTCCAGCCCAGCACCTGGCTCTTGGAGGCTCTTGGAGGAGAAGCGCTCTGTGCACCTGCAGGGATCCGTGCAACCCCCGAAATGTCGGAAACGCACCCCCAAGAGCCTTTGGGACTCAAACCATTTTCAATAAGCAACAGAAAACCAAGACCGCGCCACCACTGAGCTACCCTGGGCCCTCCGTGGCTGCCGAGCAGGTGAGACAAAAGGAAACAACCCTAAGGAACGGGTGTGCGTGGTTTGGTGGAGGGAAAACAGTAGCCAGGAGGCTTAAGAAGTGTATGTGCGTAGATAAAATGCACGCATACGACACGTGTGTGTAGGGCGAAGAAGAGGGGCGCTGCGGTGTGAGCAGAGGCGTGCAGAGGCCCCGAGCTCAGCTCCATCGGTGCTCTCGGAAATCAGAAAACACGACATAAAATACCACTAAGAAAATAAACAAATTGCATCCTCCTTCCTGTCCCAAAGGAAAGACAAAGCACCTGTCCTCTGATGGCACTCCAGAAAACCCTGAGGGGCCCCACTCCTGGGGCCCCCCTTAGCTGCTGCCCCCTCTCCAGCGGGCCTGCTCCCCGTGAACTTGTTCCAGCTGCTCTTTTATTCCACTCCGGACCCCTGGCGCCCTGGACGGCGCCGGGACAGCGCCCGCCTCCTCCAGGACCCCGCAGCCCGCTCACCCATCGTGGGGAGCCCTGGTGCGTTTCCGACATTTCGGGGGTTGCGCGGATCCCTGCAGGTGCACAGAGCGCTTCTCCTCCGAACTCCGCCCGCGCCTCCAGAGCGCTTCTCCTCCGAACTCCGCCCGCGCCTCTGCCCCGAGACGCCCGCTGGCCCCCACGGCTCTTCGGGCACTCGGGCAGGTACGCGCTTGCGTGCTGCACCGGTGGGTGTGCGCGTGGCTCGCCGCCCGCGGCGCTGGAGGAGGGCCTCCTCCCCTGGTCCGGCTTCTGCTGGACTCCCCTGGCCTGTGCCCTGGCGTGGGCATCGGGGACTGGAGCAGTTCGGCCGGTCTCCCTCTCTGCCTGCGTAGAGATCAGTCTGCACTCTGCTCTGCCCCCCACTGTGTGAGTGTGGGGGTCAACGGGGTGCTGGAGGAGGAGCCTGCTGCTCCCAGGGCAGGTGGGGTGGCAGCCCGGTCCAGGCGCACTGCCATACCCGCAACCCTCCCGGGCCCGGCCCAGGCGCTGCGCAAGCAGACCCGAAGCTCCCTTTGCGGGGTCCCTGAAGCGCGTCTGGCCCTGACACTGGGCAGGCTTCCTCAGGTTGGCCCCGAAGCCTAACAGGAGCCAGGGCTGTTCTCGAAGAGATGCGCGCCAAGGGCTGGGGTCAGCTCTCTCTCTGCCTTTCTCCGCCTTGTCCCCCTGCTCCCACACTCCAGGGCCATGGGCTGTGACGGCGCCCGCGGGCCTGAGACCCGACCGCCGAATGCCCCAGCCGGTGCACGGCAGGGCGGGCGGTCTTCCTCGCTGCTCGGGAGGAAGAGCTTCCCTGGCAGGACGAGGGCCAGAGCCACAGAAGAAAGCACGACGTCACAAGCGCTCCTGGCGTGACTCTGCTTTGAGTCTCCAATCAGAGATCCGAACGCTTTCAAACAGGAAGCGCATTTCTCGGCGTGTGTGACCCCGAGCATGGGCCCGGGGGGACAGGGTGACGCAGCGGCCGCCCGGGGACCGTGCACAGCTGGACGGGGCTTCCGCGGGGACTGGCCAGTTCCTGCTGCTGCCCACCCGCGCCGGCCCTGCTCTCGCTCGGCTGCTGCCCGCCTGCCGTGGCTGTCCGTCCCTGGCTCTGGGGTACAGGGGGCGTGGACACTGGCCATCGGGGACCACCAATGCAAGTGACCACGAGAACAAACACCAAAGGGTGGCGCCGCTGCTCGAGAAAGCGGTCACACTTCTGAGCGGGGGTTAAGTGACGACAGCGCAGCGGGAATGCCTGGGTCCAGCTCAGACTGGCCCGTGACAGGCCGTCCAAATAACCGCCCTCCAGACACTGCCGCTGGCCACGCCGACGCCCCTGGACAGGCGTGCGTGGCTGTCCGCACTGTCTGGAGAGATTGTCCTTGCAGATACAAAGGAGCAGGAGGGGAGAAAATGAAGATGAAGCATCGAAAGCTCATTAAAAATGAATGCGACAATCACTGGAATTAAGTGGACTGTGAGCAGAGAACGTGAACAATGAACATAAAAAGGCTAATTTTAAGCACAGGAAATGGGAAGCTCACCCCCCCTCACCCGCTGGAAACACTCCAAGGAAGTGACCCGTGGCCTACTGGCCCTGAAGAGCCCACTGCCCCGGGCGGTCAGGCCCCGGCCGCAGACCTGCACGTGCGGGAGGCCGCTCGCTCCGGCACGAGGTCTGGCACGGCAGGCGCGTGCCCGGCCTGAGGAAGCTCAGCCCAGGAGCTGCCCCGGGGCAGAGGGGACAGCCACCTGCGGGCGCCCACAGACGAGACCCAGGAGCCCGGCAGCAGCAGCGGAAGCGATGGGCTCCCCTAGACCGCCCCTGCCGGGCATCAGGATGACGGGGCATTTGTGCCGACGCCTGAGCAGGTGCTGCGTCAGGCTGCAGATGCGGCCAAGCCCACCAGCAGGAGCAGCCCGACCCGACGGGGAGCGGCTCTGGCCACGGGTGCCGGCCGGGGCAGCTTCTCTTCTCTGCGCCTCCTGCAGGCTCCGTAGTAAGGATGGGCTAATGCAGAAATCAGGAAGCCCAGCAGCCCTTACATGATGACACCCCACGTTTCAGTCTCCACAGGGGTGACTCGGTTCTGCCTTCAAATGCTGAACTGTCAACCTATCCAACCACAAATTCTGCGGAGACGCCAGCTCGGCCTCCTCCCTCTCCGCCCACCCACTCACGGCCCGGAGCCTGCTGCGCTCCCGCCGGCCCCCACGTCCTCAGCCTCAGCGTGAGTCACAAACCACAGCCCAGCGACCCGTTCACTCAGTGCGCTCTGTGCTGACGACGGGGGCCAAGCGATGGGTGCCCGGCCAGGGCCCCTGTGCCTGCAGAGGGCCCGACTGTGTGGAAAGTCCCCTGTGCAAATTGAGGGGCCCCTGTCTGTGTAGGGGATCCCCTGTGCATATTGAGGGGCCCCATGAACGTGTGGAGGGCCCCTGTGCAAATTGAGGGGCCCCTGTGTGGGGGTCCCCTGTGCATATCGAGGGGTCCCCTGTGTGGAGATCCCCTGTGCATACCAAGGGCCCCTGTCTCTGTGGGTTTCCTCTGGGGACCACCCTACTACACCCCAAGAAGGCGCAGCTGGAGTGAGTGTAGGTGGGTGTGATATCCCCAGGATGGAAGGATGTCCTGGCCGGGTGGGTCCTGGCCTGACCCTGACTGCCCTCCACTCTGAAAGGAGCACACAAAGGAGAAGGGGAAGGAGGGAGGGAGAGGGGGAGGGAGGGAG